>VZRM01009057.1:597486-624834 GCA_013397955.1 Grantiella picta | reverse complement strand
GCTGGTTTTGGGGTGTCTTCGGGGCGTTCGCGGGCGGGCGGTGCTGGCTGGGGTTCCCAAGGGTCTCCTGCCATCCCCAGCGCGCTCCCTGGAGCGGAGCTGGTTTCCCCACGGGAAGGTGCTTTTCGCGCTGTGGCTGGGTGCGTATTTGGGGTAACTCCGTGTGTCCCAGCCGTGTGGCTTCCTCTCTGTGCCTGCAAAACCTCGTGTCAGAGAGGACTGTAATTTCACATCTCCCCCGATCACGGATGAAAACTGATAATTCTCCATGTGTGTCAGTGGAAATAACCCTCCCGAGACCTTTGTCATCTGGATCTGTGCAGCCTTACGCTGCATTATGCAAACTTTACGTTCATACGGTTCTGTGTGGTTACATTTTACGAGATGAGCCTTGAGTGAGCTGAATAAAGGGTTTGGGGTTTGCCGCTGCTTGTGTTGCTGCTTTCTGGTATAGTTTGTCCAGACAGTATCGGGGCCTGTGCTGTGAAACTGCATTTTGGTCTCTCATCCATAGAAAATATCTCTTGAAGACATTAAAAATGTTTCTGTTTAAGTCTGTAGTTTCTTTTCTGTATCTTGGAAACCAAAACATGCCTTTTGTTACTTGGTAGGATCTGAAGACACAGCACAGAATAGTTGGAAAATATAAAATGTAGCTATTCTGAGCAGTATGTGGATATTCCAACGTTCTCTCTTTATTTTAAACTTGCATTTGACGTCAGGGCTAGTCGTGATGTAGCTGACTTACTGAAGTGTGTTTTCTGCTTGTGTGTTGGTTTTCAGGTAAATACACAAATGAACTTCCACCACTGATTTCAAAATACATTTTCTGCTTACACAAAACCCCTCACTAGGTTTTTGTAAGGACACTGTTCAAATCCATACTGTCGAACTGGTAGAAGTGTAATGCCTTTAAATCTTCACAAGTATTTCCAAAAATATTTCAGTCATTACTGAATATGAAATGGAAGGGACACCCATTTGTTCCCATTTGCTGCAGTGATTTAATGAGTGATCTAATAGTTATGATTAAATAGAATCTAATAATAGAATTTAAAATAAGAGTATGATCTGAAGCTGACTGTGAACTCCTTTTCTGTTCTTTAGATTCGTGCTTTCTGCTGAAAGGAGAAAAAGACTCTGGTAATTAAGAAGGGCGAATTTGCCCTTCTTAATTACCAGATATTAGCTTACTGAGCCTTTCCCAGTCCTTCCTCACTTATAATTTAGAAGCCAAACGTGATTTCAGGAAAAGAGTGAAACATTGCTAGCTACAGCTTCTTAAGCATCGTACTGTTCTGTACAAAATGTAAGCAGTGCTGTGTTTGCTGGTTCCAACAGTTGTGGAAGCAGCCTTAATTTCTGTTTAATTAGGGCCATGTACTCCTATCATCGTGTGGGAGAAGGCTCCCAAATCTTCAGGCAACAAGCAGATAATGAAATAATTTGCAAAGAAAGGGAGTACAGAAGATATTTTGACATAGAACTAAGAGAATGTGGCGTTTTTCCAAAAGCAGTCTTTAATTTTTCCTCCTCTTGGATATGAAATAATGGGAAACTCTTTAGGTTTGAGGAGGAGGGCTTGCTTGCTTATGGGGTTTTTTTAAACTCTGACTTCTACTGGCATGGTAGAACAGCAGCATTTTTCACAGACTTTTATCCTTGAACCTCCAGGTGAAATGTACATTCAGGCAATCAAAGTACCCCTTAATTTAATGATTATGATTATGATGATCATAATAGTAATAGCAATCCCTCTGAATTTCCTTCACTACTGAGCCATTATTAAATTCCTGTATGGTATTTTGTGGGAAAAGAGCAGTTGTACTAGAGAGAGAAGTATCAGAACAAAAGAGGTTTGAATATTGGAGCAGAAAGCAGACAAATTCTTAGGATGTGTCAAAACATTGTCACTAGATTAATTGTTGCACTCATTTGGAATGTGCAGGGTGTCTCCTTACATGCTTTTTACCTCAAAAGCACAATTTATAGCAACTCCAACAGTCTCCTGTCTTTATTCTCTGTACTCAGCTGTCCTTCCTGTGTTGTAGATAATACAGTTGGACTATCTCAATGTCTTGTTTACTTACTGATAACTCCGTATTGTGATTAAGATCCCTTTTGAAGAGTACTGTTGATTTCCTCCATGTAAAAAGAGGCAGTAATTAGCAAATCATATTACAGTTATACAAGACTCTTCCTTTAAAATGTGGTTGGTTGTTTTAGTTTTTGGTTTTTGGGTTTTTTTTTTTTTTTTTTGTTTTTTCTTTAATCAGTTGTGTCCTGAGGGTCAATGTCTTTTCCTGAGAAACTGTTGGAGAGGAAGCAGAAAAAGCAATTGTTCAGCGTTCTCAAACTGTCAAACACCTACTCTGGGAAAGCCAAATCTAATTATTTCCTGTTGGACATATTGCTGAATTGAGACTGCAAGCAGAGGATGTGGTTACAGAGACATTTCTTTTAGTGGTGGGGCTGTCTTAAACAGCTCATATTCCTATTTGCCTTTTTTTCCCCTCCCCACCATGTGCTGTCACCTCAATAGTTGGTGTCTGTGGAGCTGCATGCTAGGCCAGGTTAGAGACCTGATTTTTAATCTGGATGTGTTTTTCTCCTCTCCCCCTCAGACCTCCCAAATAAAAGACTGGGAAAGCTGCAGGAATGCATAGCTGGAGTGGTGGAGCGGATTAGTAAGAGTTACCGCTAAAAGGAACCACAGTTTAAAACTGTTCCTATGATTCTTCTTTTATGTGTGTGTGTCAGATGAAATGGATGAGTTTGTGTGAATTGAGAAACTAATTTCTTTCTGAAATACTCTGTTCAGTTCTTCAAGGATGCTGTGTGTGTGTGTGGTTAATGTGTGTGTTTTACCTTCCGATCTTTGAATGCTTGCTGGAGTTCAAACACTGCTAAGTGGCTTCTTCAGTGGAAATGAATGGCATTGGGGTGAGGACAGTTTTCATTACCAGACGTAGATGTGCCACACTGCTCAGTCAGAGCCTTCAGATTTTTAAACGTGGATTGTCCTTGCAGAGGGCAAACAGTGCATGCAGCTTATATGGGATTTTTTTTTTTTTTTTTGACTCTTTTCATCAGTCTCATACTCTGTTTTCAGATGTGAAGAGACAATGCTAACAGTATGTCACTTCCTTTGATCCTTTCCTGTTTCTTATTCCAGACACTTATTTTCCACATAGATAAATTTTAGAGTTTGTCACTGAGCAAGGTAGTGTAATTGTTTATATTAGTTTGGCTTATATTTCAGAAATTGGTGTAATGAATTTAGTTTGTGCAGCATTCTTTTCCCTTTCCCTCCCCCATTTTCTTGTCCATGTGTGTGCAGCATCATTATTCTTGTGCGAAGAAATATTTTGGATTCAGGCACACAGTCGTATTGATATCTTCTCTGTAAGAAGGTGAAATTTAACATAGAGTCACAAGTCTCTTTAAGTCTTGAAATCCACAGGCTAAGTTTTTAATTGGACATTTTTTTTGCACCTTAACCTCATGCCATCCATCTGCTTTTGCTCTCCTACTACAAACTAGTGGGTCGACTACTTCTGCTTATCCTTCTTAATTAACTTGTGCTCCCTATTTCAGCTTGTTTGGGCCCTGCTGATCCAGAAAAGCAGGGTTTTTGTGGAGCACAGCAGAGGAAGCACGGTAGCTGCTGCTGCATGTGCCAGCACGTTATTTGTTGACAGCTGATCACCGGGGGCTGCCTTTTTGGCACTGAAAGAAAAACTTTCTCCTGGACATGGTCAGGCATTGCTGCTGCTGTTGTCTCTGCTTGCCACGAGTGCATATCAAAATGTGTATGTACCACAGTGCAGGGGGCCTGGCATAAAGCAGTGCAGAAATTTCCCTATTTTGCCGTCTTATAGTGGGGCAAATAAATGTGCTGACTACAGATCATCCTCAGAGTATCGGCGTGTTAGGGGAACAGGAGACTGAAATGATATGTCTAGTTTTGTGAAATTAATTTTGGTCTGGGGCAGTCTACGTCACAGATTGTTTCAACCTCAAATGAATGTTTCCTGCAATATATGGCAATTATGCATAGTTACAGACACACTAGGGAGGGGGTGTGTGGTTCCTTGAGTCCTACCCTTTCCGTGGTTTAGTGGAGCACCGAGGGTGTCTTCATTTCACGACTGATCCATATGGCTGACACCCTGTTAAGGCTTACTCATATGAGCTCATCCTTTACACACAATCATACCCACGTTATGATGAACTCATTCGCTCTGCAGTTGTTTATATGTGTGATGGTATAGCTCTGAGCAAAGATGAGCCAGAATTCACTTTCTGTCAATTACAGGGAAGCTTTTCTGCCTTCAGGAAGAAACTTTTAGAAAAAATAAAACATTAAAAGACTCTACTTGAGTTATTAAAAAAAAATTACTATTTTTGTCCTTCCTAGTGATCTTTATAGCAGTATAAGTTTCCCAGCAGAATGTGATTACAGTCCCCATTATGACTTAATTTCTATTCCACTGTGTAAAATGGACCCAAATCCAGAGGAGAGTTTTCTGTGAGTGACTGGTAGGGCCAAGTTAATGTTAGGCCTAATATAACTGTCTCTAAATTCACTCTTATATGTCCTGTTGGACATGATTTATAGGAGCAGATCACTTGAGTCTGAATCTTTTCAGAGCCTCCATGTGAGAGACAGTCTGGGTTTGGAAGGATGGGATATGAATTCTGCATTGCCGTGTTCAGAGTTAGGAGTCATGTCAGGGAGTTTCTGTGTTCAGATGTGCTGAAACTCCAAGTCACCAGTGAAAGCAATAAGCCATTGTAATCACTGGAATAGCAGTCATTTGGCTTGAACATGTAAACACTGACATATAAACATTTCCACTGGATGAAGAAGTTTATCAGCAAGATGAGACTTCTGCATTTCTTGGAGATGACACTATTTTTTCTCCAGAAAATCTAGGACAGTAGAGTTCTGCCTGCATTGACTGTACAGTGAGAGGAAAAAGGCGTGTTGGAGGAATGTTTTGATTGTGCTGTGGGCAAAGAATAGCAAAAGCAGTTTAACTGTGGAATTTTGCCAGAAAATGTTTCAGTTATCAGATTAATCTTTGCTCACTCACTGCAGCGTAGAAGGAGCAGTAAAAAGCTTGTCTTTCATTACAGTTGTAAGGCTGTTCTGCTAAATATTTGTGAAGTTTGACTTGTTAATTTTGAAGGCTGGGTGTGTCTGGGTTTTCTGTTGTTCCATCTTGAAGCTGGATTGAAATTCCTGGAGTGAGTGAGTAAGGATAATGATAGGAATATATTATACCTGCAGCATCTCTTAGCTTAATAGAACACATATTAGAAAAAAATTTGATGACTGTTCATGCCTACTGCAAGTCAGTTATCTCCTGTTTGGGGTTCAGATGACTAAGCAGTAGATCACAGGATATAATACTTTAACCACCTCAGATTGGGCAGGAACTTTGTTGGCAAATGGGACTGAAAATTTTAAAGTTGACCTTTTATTGGCCAGAGTATCTGGAATAAAGCTTTAGTTCTTGGTAGAGAAAGTAAGAAAAATGTCTGATGTCCGGGAGGATGAGTTTTGTGTGGGAGAACAAGGATCTCTAGGCACCTAAGAAGGCTAATGGAAGTGTTGGAAACTCAGGAGAGGTAAATAAGATAAGGCAAGGAAGTTATTGCAGTAATTTGTCCTGTTTCCTGAATTGTGTGCCTGCATGTTCACATAGACAAGCACCTTATTTTCTGAAAGAAAAGGTTTTGAAAAGATGCCAAGAATCAGTGTGTATGTGTGCACCATATTGTGCACAGGAGAGATGTCTGTCCAGGCTGGTGTTTTGTGGTTTTTGTGTTGGCTGGTTGTTGATTACAAATGCCTTGGAAGGGATGTAAAACTGGGGTGTAAAGAGAGATTCCTCCCTTTCTGCTTCACCCTCTTATCTGATTAGGGATAGCCTGATATGTTCTTCAGATCTGGGCTATTCAGCAGTTGGAAGTTTTCTGGAAAAAAATACACTGAAGAAAATACAAAGATTATTTTGTCTGGTTGTGGGGTTTCACTTCTGTGAAAAATTAGCAGATGTTCTCTACCAGGACAGGCTGATCAAGAAAAGACTCAGTGTTGAACCTGTCTTGACTGAACTGAGATTCTGGAGACCATGAATCTTTAGTGCTGGAAACTAAATGCAACAGCATGGTGATTATTCCGTTTTATCAGTGCAGTTGCAGTCTTAAATTGGAAGATGATATTCAGTAAACCAAGATTACTGGAAGTTAGGGATTGGCCGGCAGAAGTCTTCAAATGAAATGCATCTCCAATTTTTCCATGCTTTCAGGTGTGGAAAGTGGTTTCAGGGATACCTGAGTCTCAAAAAAACCCCAAAAACCCCAAAGCAGCAGCAAACTAAAAAATAAAAATCCCACTCAAAACCAAACTATGCTAAAACCTTACACTGAAGTAAAGATTTATGTGGATAAATTTCACTCACATGTAATTTGTGATTTAAAGAACCAACATCATCACAACTAGGTTTTGATGTTATGTGCTTAGTGCTATCAGGAGAATGTTCCAGCAAAATTATTTAACCAAATTATGTCAGGTACTTTGTTCATCATGTTGGAATAGCAAACTCTTGACAGTGGTTAATTGTTTGCTGTCTTTGTGGAAGACTTTTCCTGAACTTCTTGAGGCCTTTTGGCCTTGCCTCTTAGGAAATCTAGGACCTGCCATTCTGTACAAAATACATTGTAAGTATATATTTCATTGTGTAGTCTTGCATCATTATCATGCTTTAATTACAGTTGTATCAGTTTGACTGCTTTATTAAAAAGAAAGTAATTACTTTTTATGAGTTCTCACATTAAATTAATTAAGTAGTTGTAAGTAATTCTAAATATTGACTTGATGACAAATACTGTAAGAGGTTGCAGAATGACTTCTTGATTCTGTGATAGAGCCATGATTAATGTGTGCTGGCACATTTTATTCAGAGAAGAATAGAAACATTCTCTGTAAGGGAAGTTTCTGAAGTGGTAGTGTCATTACTTTTTTTTTTTTTTTTTCATTTGAACCAGTATTGTAAATCCCTTCTCCTTCAAATTAGTGGAGTTAAGTGGAGGAGAGTTGACCAAATAGATGTGCAATTCATTACTTGCAGCTGCCTCTAAACAGCATAAACAGAATAAAATTCTTTTATTTGTTGGGGACCAGAAGACTCACATTTTGTGTTATGCTGACTATCCAAGCATTGAGGCCAGTCAGTCTAATTGGGTTTGTTCCTTCTGATGTTGAAGTAGTAGACAGCTTATTCTGTTTTTGTAAAATTTTTTTTTCCTTTTCACTGGAACTATGTTAATAGTCACGTCCAAAGTCCATCTGGTCTGAAGTTTGTATTTGGGGAGGTGCCTGCTCCTTTTTTATTTTATCTTACTGACAAAATATCACGGTGTCTCGACTGCAGTTCTGTGCTGCTGGTGTCTAAGATGCCTTAAAAGTCTGAAAAGCTCGGAGGAGGAAATGGAACGGAAACTTCGATGATGTGTATTTTTTTTAAAGGTGGCTAAGGAAGTAGGAGTAAAAGTATGGCAACTTCTGATCCTTTTTATTGCCATTTGAGACAATGATCTTCCAGAGCCTCTGAAGTAATTATTTTCTAGTCAGGTACTGCTCTGCATGCCTGTTAGAACTGTATTGCCAGAGAAAATGGTGTGTCACTTCAGTAGATTTATGAGTTTATTAAGGTGCATGGGATGGTTCTCCTCCTCCTCCAAAATGCGATTCCCATTGCAGTCTTGACATATCTCTGAAATGTGCTTTTATCTTTTTCCTGGTTTTGTGTGGATGGATAACTTGGTGTAATAAACCAGTTATAACAGTCTCCAAGTTTTTCCATCTAATGTTTAAGAATGATTTCTCTACAGGGAGTGGACAATTGAGTATATTATTTGGTGAATATTCTGCCTTAGTAGGTCTCAAACAATGCATTCTTTAGAACTGGCAAAGCAGCAGCCCTAAAGTAAAAGTTCTGCTCTGCCTGGGTGTGTTTACCAGCGTGGCAGTCTTGATGATATCTCAATCCAGCTTCCATAGTGTGTACCAAATGAATTAAAGATTCTCTGTAAAAAGAATCCTGGATAAAGGACTTTTCTCTTTACTCTTAAAGGAGAGAATGGGCTGTGTTTGATTTTATTTGATTGTTTTTAAATCTCTGAGTGTTTGTGTCCTGTTTTCTCTTTCAGTGACAGGGGAGAGAGCTGCTGGAATGGAAGTGAGCTGGGTTTGTCCGTGGGAACTGTGAGAAAGGTATGTATTGTGTTCTTCTTTCTGTCTTTAGTCTGCACCTTTTGTTCTTAGGTTTTGAATTGAGAATTGCTTGCAGTCACTAGAAGTGAGGGATAGTATTGTTCAGAGATGAAATATTTTGAAATTTGTGTGACAAGTGTGACAGCTGTGCAGCAAGGACTTTATAGTATTAAGAGTATAAACAGCACGTGTCCACTTTTCAGTGCTGCTGAGTAATTAATAAGACTTGTTGTTTCAAAGAAAGAAGTGGTTGAATGTGGCTGAATTTGCTATCCTATGAAAAAAAAAAGGAGCAGTTTTGATTCCCCCACCCCTCCACCATGTTTTACTCACATTGATTAGATTTCGATGTTAGGGAACACTTGCTACTTCTTTTCAATAAACTGGTTAGCTTAAACGAGACAGTAATATTGATCTTTGCTTCTCTATGAATCACTGAAGAAAATTCTTACCTGTTTTCAGTAGTGGGGAAATCTGAGAGTGGAAGGTCAACTGTAGTAAGAGAAAAAGGGAACAGAATATCTACTAAATCAATTGCTGGGCCTTCCACTTAATGAATGTCATGCTGGGTAGCTGTGTTAGAAGATGCCAATAAATACAAAGAAATTTGAATTCCACACCCCGTGTCCGTTGTTGGGGAGGAGAGACAAAACCAATTCAGATTGGTTTAATTTCTGTAGATGGTTTCATAATGTCACGACTAAAGAATGTGACTGGGGTTAGAAAACTTCTTGGAGGCTGTTTCAGGCTTTGGTTTCACACTATACTTCACATGAGGTAACTGAAAACTGTAATTTTTCAATGGGCTCTGCTTCTCTGTTTTTTTTTCTTTGTTTGTTGGTTTAGGTTTTTTTTTTCTGTGTTTTAAAATGAGATATGAGGAATCTATGGTTGCAGGGTTCAGATTGCTATCACAACGGGGAAAACAAGCATTATTTCAAGGTGTAGCTTTCCATCAGAGCAGCAAGCTGAATTGGCTTGCCCTGTGGCTGTAGAGTCACTGCTTGAAGGAGAAATGGTGAGAATTTCAAACTGAGGTGAGGTGATACAATATGGACATACTATCTCAGTCACAGCCCATGATCAGACTGAATTGGATAAAATGTAAAACTACTTCCTCAGATACACAAAACTCAGTTGCCAAAAAACCTTGCCATAAATCCTTAAGATTCTAAAGTTTTGCAGTTTTGCCTGCTGCTTTGTGCTGCAGTGAGTGCTTGTGCCAGGAACTGAACTCACTGAAATGTAACTACTTTATCTTTGTTTTAATTCTTCTTTTTATTTAAAAAAATAGAAATTTAAACATTAAATTTCTTTTATTTTAGTCTAGATTTGTTCCCTGAGCTGTCTTTCCTGCCTTGCCCAAGTCACCACTTTATTGTGTCCTACGTTATCTTGTTCTAGACCCAAATTTCAGATTTTCTGTCTGAAAGTGTATTGTTTCTTCTGAGTTCTTACTTCCATGTTTCCCTTGTCCAATAACTTTCTCATCCCAGTCTGCCCTAAATCCACATCTTCATACTTTTTCAGCTGTGAATTTCCAAGTCAGAGCTCACATCTGGCTGCAGATCATCAGCATTCCCTTTTCTAGTTTGCTGTAGCCTCCCTGCTTCCATCGGTTGTTGGCAGCCATTGCCACATGCCTTTGCTGCTGGCTGAATCCATTGCTTCCATTATTTGCCCCTATGGGGTGGGGATGAATGCTTTGCCTTTAACGTGAAGGAGATTTTAAAAGATGCATCAGACAGCAATTGCAAGGAAGTCAGCCAGTCAGAAGGTGGTGGAAAGCAGGCAATCCTGTTCTAAACACACTGCAGTTCATCATGCATTTCTTTGGCAGCAGTGCGGGATCAAACAGCTCGCTCCCTTTCTCAGCTCCCTCTGTTTTGCTGGCATAGCTGTTTTTGTGGCCATGGTGAGCCACTCTGGGGAACACATCCTCCTGGAAAGAAGTGTTTTTCTCTAGATTATTTTTCATCTGGTCCAGTACATGTTGTCTCTGTAAGATTTATGCTGGTTTCACAATGGGGAAGGTATGAGAGTGGGAATGTGTAGCAGGCTGCCTAAGCTGGCACCGCTGCTAGATATTTAGGTGTGCTCTTTGACATTACAGTGAAGTCGATCTTTCAGTGTGCTGCTGTTGCAAAGGCAGGTCAAACCTCTGCACAGCTGTGCGCTTCTGCTTCTTCCTTTGCATCAGAGCTGGTGATTGTGCAGCCACAGGGCACAGCCAGCCAGCCAACTGATCTGGGAAAAAATGGTTTCTGATCTTTTGCAGAGTGAATTGTCTGATGGTTCGGCTGACCCGACTCACCCCGTGGGTGCAGAATCATTAGATCAGACAAAAGGAAAGCAGCAGGAACCAATAGCTTGGTGGCAGTAGGCTGAATTCTTCTTTTAATTATGGTGTTGAGCTCTATCGTGGCCCAGGCCTAAAATACATTAGTGTACCCATTGACACATGACTCCTGAACATGACATCTTTTTTGCTCTCTTTTGTTCTTTGAACCTCAGCAGAAATTGTTATTTCTTCAGTAGCTGTCATCTTCAGTCTCACAAACTAGATCATTCATTCAACACACTGAGAAGTAGGAGAGAATTAGGTGTCTGTAAAGGACATCACCAGTTTAAGGCTCAGCATCCTCTGAAATTAGAAGGATGTTGTCCTCATTCATGCTTTGAACTTAAGTAAGACCTTCAGAAATTGGTGGAGAATTCTTATTTTTTTTCAGCAGGGATTGTTTATTATAAATATCATTGCTAATCTCAGAACTAGCTTTGGTATTGTCAGTTCTTCCGTGTACCCAAAGTTCCATAAGCTTGAAAGCCACAAAGTTCCTCCAAATACATCTTGAAGAATGAAAAATATTTCTTAAAAAATAGCTGGAATGTCAAACTACATTTCTTAGCTTGCTATTTGTGGCTTTAAGAAATTAATGTTTAATGATGATTTTTAAAGACCTCTTAAAAACTTTCTTTTACTGCTGAACTGAGTGAGACAAATGTTCATGTTTTATGAAGGAAATATTCAGGGCTTGAGAAATATCATGATTGATGAGTGGTTGTTAAAATCATGTGCGAGGCTGTTTGTCTACAGCACAAATGATGTAGTTGATTGCACTAGATGTACATCTTTTCTCCCTCAAGTCCTCACATCTCTATACGGCTGTTCATGCCTTTTGTCTGATAACATTTCTTGCCGTTTTCTTGCTGACCCAAGCATATTTTGACTCTTGTACTGCTAGATTTGCTGGAGGTGGTAGCAGAGAGAGATGGTGAAGATTCAAAGATATTCTTTGTTTCTACAGTTTTACTGACATGGTACACATACAGATTCAGATTCTTTAGCTCAGATAAAGTTGTACTCATCTGTGTTTTGCCAGCATCTTCATTCCCATGTGTTGCAATCTTTGCCTTTATAATGCAGGCTTTGCAGGGTAGTGGCTTGTGATCATGGTGAGATGGACAGTTTACACCTCCAAGTCACTGGTTCTAATCTAATCCGAAATTTGGTTACTTTTTGATTGCTTTTGCCCCTCTCCTCATCCCTGCTCCCAATTACTGTGAAAGGGAAGGAAGCTGATGGCAGATGCATTTTGCAGAAGTCAAATGCATGTGAAATGAGTGTTAAAATAAAATCCCATAATCTAAGAAGGCCTCTTTTTAGACCGTAGTTTGGTTTCTTAACTTAAGGTGGTTCCTGAAGAAGTCCTCAAGACTATCTCTTCCAGGATGCAGTCTTTGTGATGTTTGCCTCACTGCTGACTGTATTGTATATACTTTATGGACTGTGTCATCATGTTAGCTCTCAATTAACTGGAGAAATAATTTTCCATAATGCCAACAGTTGTGTGCCTGAGTTAAATTGACTGACAGGAAATGAAATAATTTTTTTAATACAATTTTGTAGGTCTTCCTGTTGGTGACTTTGATATCTAAAGATATCTCCTGCTCTGATTGTTTTAGCTTCTCAAGCTAATGTGGTGCTTCTGCTTCCACCAGCTGAAAACTTCACTTCTCCTGGGTTATTCTTTTAATTTGTGATGACCTGGGGGATATAGTTGCCTTTGGGCATGCCATGGAATTCTCTTCTAGTCTTCTCACTCATTTCAAAGATTTGTCCACTTTGCCCCAAGATTGCTTCTGGGCTGGATGATCTCAGCTGCCATAATCATTTAACAGAAGGCTGCTCTTAAGTTTAAAATAAAAAAACGCCCTGTCTACTCAAAATAGCCCAGCTGCACACACATGCTGTTGCTGTTAGGTGCTGGAGGTTGCTTAGCAATTCTTAAATCAGTAGGAAATTGCTATTGCCCTGGCAACTTGGTCCCAAAATGCAAACAAGGGAAAGCTGTTTAGAGAGGTGTCCTTTCTTGATTTGGAAATTGTATGTGTTTTTGTTTTTTCCCCCTGTGGTTCTCTGATTTTTACTTACTTATTTTAAAATTTCTTTTATGCTTTAAATGTAAGTTTAAATTCCTGTATGTTTTACTCTGGTTATTGAATTTTCATGTAAGGGAAGGTGATAGTGTTATTTGGTTCATTTAAATACTGACTGTCAAGATCTTGATAATGCCATGAGTATGTGAATGTTGCCAAAATAATGTAGGGGCAATAGTATGCTCTCAAGAGCCAGGAGTTTTTAAATTACATTGCTGCAAAACACAAAACAACTGTCACAACAATACGAACATGAACCATGACAATAGGGGGAAGTGGATCTGCTCAAAAGAAACAGTAGACTTACTCGTAAATATATAAATAATCTTTATCCATTTCTAACTTATGAAGACATTTGAACAGTTCAATTTCAGATAGACAAACAAGGCAAAGTCAATTTTGCACAAGGTGTAAGATTAAGAATCACAGCCATTAAGAATATTCAGAAAAATACTCCCTTTTTTCAAACCTGCAAACTATAAAGCCTGAACTGCTCTAAAGCTTGGTTTACATGGTAGCTTTTTAAGTGCACCCTCTTGCCACTGCAACACCATATCACAGCAAACACACAGGAAACCCGATTAGCTTAGTTGGTGAAAACATGCTCTGCTTTGCATTTAACATATGACAAAATGACTCACAGAACTTTCTCTGAAAGCTGCTCATCCAGAATCACTGATGGGTAGCTCAATGCCCAGGCGGTGAGAAGGAAATAAAATAGACACATACAGTATGGAAACCTCTCTGACCAACAGTAATCTAGTAAAAAGTAAACTGGAAGGGGAAGAAGGAATGAGGATTAGTTTCCTGTCATTTTAGCTCCATTAATCATCCCATCATAAGGGCAGACAAACACCAGTGTTGGCACAGGGAAGCAACACAGGCATGCATCCAAGACCTCCCCTTTTGGCAAGAGCCAGCTTAGATCAACTTAGCTGTATCATACAACCACATCCTCTGGTTAGACACTAAACTGGCACTGCCAACAAAAGGAGCAGTTCAGCCTGCTCATTCCTCACCTCCTGTCAGCCAGCACAGGCTGAACCAGATTAGGGGCTGATCTGTGTTCAGTCTGACCTGGCCGCACTCACACACTTACTAGTTTTAAACTGCATCTGTTGCTGATCTGGCTTGCCACCCAGCCGTGCAAAAACTTGGTTATCATGAGGTAAAATAAGGCACAAGGAAGTACAAAAAGAAAGTAGGATGGCTACTTTTGGTAGCAGTCATTTTAAGGTGTTATTAAATGGTTTAATCTATCTAACATTTACGTTGGATATGGAACACATGCACTATGGTGACATGTATTTGTGTATAGTTGGCAGAGGACTGGGGAAGTGATTTTATTGAATACCCAGGAAAAAGTGTCTGGTTTTCAGTTAAATAGGTTCCCCAGCTTAAGAAGGGACAGCATAGGGACAGAAATGAGCAGCTGGACATTGGAAGACTTAAGGGTTGCTTAAGCTTGTGTTGCTGCTGTAGAACATCTGTGCTATCACAGCCACTCTTGTCTCAGAAGCAGCTGGCCCAAAAGTAGAAAAATGCTATGATAGAAAGGTTTTGCCTGCTTAGGCAATAGATACAAATCCTTGAGGGTACTTACCCTTTAACCCTTATTGAGGACAAGAAATACTTGCTTTTAGTACTGTCCATCAGCTTCTGGATGAGTCACTTAAAGATCACGGCATGGCACATTTCTTTATGGGAAAGTTTCTAGTCTGGTTGGAAATGACAGGAAAACAAACATTGTAAAATTTTAATTAGGTTCTAAATATTAATGTGTGTAACTATCTGATTGATCATTCTACAGTGACAGTTATAGAGTGGTTTAACTGTCTGGGAACTCTAGAAACAGACTTATGTTGGTTGCAGAAAAGGATTCCATGTCTTTCACAGGACTTCCAAATATTGTAGCCGGAACGATTATAAATCCTCAAAGCATCTTTCAAATCCCTCTCTGCCCTCATCAGACTTCTAATTGAAAACATTTAAATCAACCACATCCAATTATAGCTTTTATTGTAGTCTTGAGGACTGGATGCCTTTTTAATTTTTTTAGTATGGGGATATGTTCCATACTAAGACTTGGCACTGATCTGAAGAAGAGTTCTCTTTCCCTTAGGTAGAGACTAGATGTTTGGATGTACTAATGGTGTAAGCTGGTTCTGTCCCTGTGAAGTGCCAGCAAAGCGTTGGTGATGCTGCACAGCAAACTGCACCAGGGACCTGACTTAGCAGCAGTGTGAACCAGAAGACTGACTTTTACACCTGGGTCGGTTTTCTCATTGGTTTATTGTGTGTCATTGCAGAGTCTTGTTCTGGCCTGAAATGGGAGGTGATGTGGAGGAAGGAGAAGGTAGGAGACAGGCTCACCAAATATATTTGATGGTTCATCCCAGTTAATTTCATTTGAGCTGCTGCCCTACTTGGACTGACAGAATTGTTGTCCCGACCGTTTGAGATACACAGTCAGACTGATTTTGGTTTTTTTTTTTTTTAATTTTGTGGCAGTGTTCCACTGTACCATGCTGGTTCAACTGTGCCTTGTATGAAGGAACTGATCCAGATGAAAAATTGCATTTCAGCTGAATCACCTTTCTGATACAGCTTACAATATGGCTCTACTAGCAGCACAACTGCTGGCACAATTCAGGACATAGTGGCAGAGCAAGAATGAGTGTCAAGTCCAGGTTTACTTAAGCTGTGATCCTTTGATGTTGGACAAACACTGACCGACCTGCCAGCCAGGATTAAGATACCTTCCATCTGTGTCTTTTTCTGCATGAGTTAGGAAATGTGCAGGTCCAGGTACAATTCTAGATAGTCCAGCTGCTGTGATGACGTTTCATTGGACATTTTACTGGAGAAACTCTGGTTTATAACCCCAGTACCAATTAACACCATTTAGTATGGTGTTGCTCAAGGTCCCCTAGCAAACTGGTGTGTGAACACTGATCTCTTGCTCCTTGTTGTGCTGTAGCTGGCTCTGCTGGACTGCTTTTACTGTGGCTTGGTAGTGTGCTTTTACATAAATGGTACAGTTTCAGTAGTCTGGCTAATGTGACTATACTGATTAGGGAAGTAGGTTCTGTTTTACAACACTGTTGTTAAAGTGGTGTTCGAAAGGTGATTCTTCTAGTTCATCATGTAGCTGGCAAATTCCTCTTCAAGAGAAAATCCAGTATGTTAGAAGCTCCTAAGGACATTTGCTACTTACCTAGTTGAAGGAGATCTTGCCTATTTGAGATGCATCGAGCTTTTTTTTGCCCCTTTTGAGAAGAGGAAGGAAATCTTTCTTTTCTAGGGTAGATTGAGGAGGGAAGGTTGAGAGTCCTGCCATTCCAAATCCTTGTGGGGTGGGTGTTAGATGTCTGTCACCTGTTGGTGATTTCAGGCCTGGCTGCCCTTGTGCTTCCGCATGATCTGCCCACCATGAGGAACCAGGCAAAGTGTATTGTCTCCAGTGCATCTCCATCCAAAAAGCAGATTTGCTTTGGCTCCTCTAATGTGCTGCCAGCAGCCCTTACCAGCCAGCCTCCTAGCTGAGCAATTACTCTCCCTTTTAGCCCCTTCCCACAGGTGTCCCATCCTGAGGCCAGCTGTATTGGTTGTGTTTTAACTCTTTGCAGCCTTTGCAGAGATTGTTGTGGTGTACCAAACTCTGTTCTTTTAAGTCTGTGGTTTAAGAGTGTGTGTTTTCAGGTTTTCTCTATCCATTGCTAAGAGAAGGGCATGATACCAATTTTTTTCCCCTTTTCAAATTACTGTTACAATTTGCTTTCAGATGGAGGTGGATATGATTCCATGTTTGCTTTGGACGGGAAAAATATCAAGGAAGGGGTAGGCACTTTCTAGCCAAATTTTAGCTGAAGGAAAAGCAAATACTTCATATGGCAGTCAGGTTTGGCTCAGTCTCATTTGTTTTGTTTTAACAAGTACCAGCTTCAGTTGGTGGTTTTTGTTGTTTTCTATTTTTTTTCTCCACCCTTCTTTTCTTTGCTTCCCTTCAGATCATGACATAGGGTCCTGGGAATGAATGTATGACAACATGGATGAAATAACATGTTTTTATTACCAGTAAATTCTTATTGTTGTCTTAAATATACACTGAAGAAATTCTTGAAACAAATTTTTGTACCACTTACAGTTTTGTATTGGATATTACAGAACAAATGTTACTGATCAACTGAAGTATGCAACTGAAATGCAAGTGGGGAAAGTGACTATTTGAGCTCCTTTCTCAGCTGTGGATGTGTCGATGTTGTCACACTCACCCAGGTTAATTATGAGTGTTAGGTGGGGAATGCTTAATAAAAAACTGTGTTGTTAAAATCGTTGTTTCAAGTTTATGCTTTTTGATTGATTTCTGGAGGATTATCCTGATGGTTTTTACTTTGCATCTTTGCAAGTTGCTTTATCTGCATCTTTTTGAAGTTGAAGGTTAGCTTCTGCAAGTACCTTTTGCTTGCTAAATTACAACAGTGCAGCAGAATCTTTTGAGTTTAGACTGGTTGAAACAGCAGCATGCTAAGAAGGAGGAGACTTCCATCCTCATTGATCAAAACCAGATATGATTGCCCTTGTATAATGTCCGTTACTGTTTAAATGTTGACACAGTAACCATTTCACTGGAGACTTACAGCTGGTTTGTTTCTGTTTAAATTACTGAACAGAAAAGAATTTTGATTTGAACATAGTAGTGGCTTTTGAATACTTACTTAAAGAATTACTGAAATATAATAAAACATTTAAAAATTACTTCTTTCGTTAAAGCCCTTTCTATATTGCACATTTTGGTTGCTGTAGCTGAGGTTTAAGACAGTAAAGCATTTTCATTTATGTGGGTTATTTTTCTTTTATTAATTTTCACTGATTGTGAATGAGGGAAGAAAGAATGTAGCAAGAATTATTTTTTGAAATGCAATTGATTTTTATCTGAAAAGCCTAATTTGTTTTACTCCACTGTCCTTCCAGGTTTATTCTGAAGGATTACTTTACCTGACTGGATTTCAAATCAACTGTTGTTAAAACACTATTATTGACATAAAAGGAGAGTGATCATGAGTTCAGCAAGGTTCTGAATAGGCTGACTTCACTGGAGTGACTCAATCTGTGTCTTCTCAAGTTTGGGTTTCTAAAATACCAAAAATTGAGGATGTTCTCATACTTTCTAAGAAAATTATAATAGTCTGTAGTTTCATCAGTAGTTTCTGTGGTGATGCTGTTGGAGGTTTATACAAGATTTTAAACTGCTGAGTTGAGCAAGTTTTGATGACTCGTTGGGTTTCAGTTGGTGATGATCACACAAGCTCAACCATGTTTCTCTACGGCATGGAAGGCACCACAATGAACTGGACATATGGCTAAGACTCTCACTCTGAGATTTAGGGTTTGTTTTTTTCTGTTGTGTCTTGCAGGTTGCCATCACGAAAGCCAAAGTGGATTTCTCCGGCGTGGTGTGCCTGCCCCCTTCCGTCATTGCTGGAAATGGGCTGGACGGAGGAGGGGCTGGCGACAATGACGATGAGCCGGTGCTGGTGTCCCTGTCTGCAGCCCCCAGCCCGCAGAGCGAAGCTGTTGCCAATGAGCTGCAGGAGCTCTCCTTGCAGCCCGAGCTGACCCTCAGCCTCCAGCATGGACGGAACCCCAACCTCCCTCCGCTCAGTGAAAGGAAGAATGGTAGGTGCTACAGTGTGGTGTGCTCATGTCTCATGTAATGAGTCCTCACCAAGTGGTGGCATCATGATACGTGTTCTGATGACAGGTCTGCTTTTATTGCTTCTTGCTATGTTTTTTTTTGTAGGAAAACTAATGATCTGGAGTCCACAAAACCTAGTTACGTTGTTTGATTGGAAGGATTGATGTTACTGGCCATAGAAGTTCCAGGGAGCTCCAGTGATAAATGCTTTATATTATTATTATATTTATTATAGATGGATGCCAGAAACAGCTTCCCTGTACCTTGTGGTGACTGAGTTGTGTAAAGCTGAGACAGTCAAAGGAAGTCTTAGGTCACCTTCAGACTGTAGCTATCTCAGGAATTTTCTTTGCCACCTTGGTTTGCACTTACCAGGGTTGAGTAACTTTCTTACTGCAAATGTCTGAAAGGTTCTTTTAGACTTCCTGGAAGGAGAAGCAAGACCTAGAGTTAAAAATTAAATGTCCCAGTTGGCTGCTTGATCTGAGAGTGAGAATGACCTGTCTATGTTTCTCAAGTTGCAGGAGCCTTATGGGCAACTATATAGTGGGTGACAATTTAGTGGCAAAATACGGGGTCACTCAGTGACCAGGATTCCTGGTTTTGAAAGACTTGTTAGCTGTCTGAAGCTTGGGATCACCAGGCTGCCATGAAAGCCTTTGCATGTTCAGTTTCATCCTGTGAGAATGATGAAACCATTTGATAAGTGGTGGCTTCTTGTGAATTCCTTTTGGTGATCTCCCTTCACGCCATCTTCTGGGGTAATGTTGGTAACTCTTGGCAGTATGAGGGTCTTGCTAGAGTCTCATGCTATCACCTGCAAGGTACTGTGGGTTTGAGCATGGTTGAGTCCTGTGTCCCCTGCAGTGTTGGACATTATGGAGTTGCATGGCACAGCATATTGGAAATGCTGGGGAGCTTCAGAGTGGCTTTAAAGCCAAAACACAATGTTTGTGGTAAAGAAATTTAGAATATGTGCACTGAAGGACAGTAATTTAGATTGAAGGGATACCTCACTTAACATGGCTAGATCTTCATCTCCTGAAGATGACCATGCCCTTCTCTAAATAGTGTATCAGTATTTTGTGATTTGGAAGAATTGATTAACTTAAACCCAAAGTCTTGGGTTTTTAAGAGGATAAAAAGAGTTTCCTGATTCATATACATTATACCATCAATCTATTATTAGACTTATCAGACATGTTTACAATAAATGGAGAAGATAGATATGGCAATAACAGTACAAAAAGCTTCTAATCCTCAGTGTTTGCAGTCTTCTAAGATAAAATACAACAGATGGAGATGAAGGTGGTGATGGTAAATAGAAGAAAATTGGAATGTTAGTCAACAAAGTAGACTGTGATCTCAGCACATCTTGACTAGTGGTAAACTTGGGCATTTTACAGTTATGAGAGCAAGGAGAGATTTCAAATGGAATTTAATCGAGATAGCATTGAAACTGATAGAGGGCTGGAACATGGGAAAAGCATATGAGCCTTTGTTCCCAGCACCTGTTATCTGACCACCTGAAGGTGACATTGTGATTTTTCTGGAAGCAGGGTTCTTCTCTTAGCCAATAAGGCATGGCCAGAGGTCCTGAACTGGGAAAAAGCAGTTTATTCTTGATGCTACAAGGAAAGGGATACTAGTGCAGGGAACAGATAAGAGTACCTTTTAGAAAAATGAAACTTGTAGCAGCACTTTGAATGGTATGGTTAAGGTCAGAGGAAAGGATATTCTGGTACAGGAACAAAAGAGTCTTCACAGGGTTCATTTGTTTGGATAAGTTTAAAAATTGGTATTTTGGGAATATTTTACAGAAATAGATGGTTTCCTCTATCAGAATAATGTTATTTTTATGGACTCAGCCTTGAAGCTGTATCATTGTGGGCTGCAAATCTGCTTGACTGGAATAGATAAAATAGAATTGTGCTTTAAAAGCATTTGAACAGGAACACCTCTGCCCATATCTTTTGCCAAAGAAAATTAGGATATTCCCGGAAATGACTCATTAGGTGGGTCTCTTCAGAGCTGATTCTTTATCAGGGCTCAGCACAATAGTGGGAATTTTACTGCTGGAGGGGCAGCTTTTCAGGCGAGGCATAAAGTCCAAAGTCCCTGATCTAGATTACCTGAATATTCCTTATCTTTGGAGGTACACAGGAGGTATACAGTGCTCTTTTCTTCTAGGCTGCAGTATTTTATGTGTTGTTTGTGTGAACATTCATTAAAGTATTACGGGAATGAAAAGTGCTGTTGAAATTCGGTTATTTGCAAACTGTCACAGCATAAAAGAACACTTGGTTTAGTGAGCTGTTAAGAAATTTAGTGGGCTGTTAAGAAATTTGGCTGATGCATTTTGAATTAATAAATGTCTTCCTTCAAATGGGAACTTCACAGTTATCTTGGGGTGGAGGTTGCACAGCTGTTGAAAGCTGTTGAGCTTGTTAAAATTTCTTTTTAAAATATGGTGTTTCTTTGTCGTTGTGTCCTCGGCTTTAAACATGTTAAAAAACAGTCAGAGATGATCTGCCAGTTGAGATGGCAATCTGCTTAAACATTTGAGCAATCCAAAATGGTTGTAGATCTTGTGCAGTGAAACTTCTTCTGTGACAACTTGCCAAATTGAAGGGGTATGAGGAAGATTCAAGCAGTGGGAGGGGAGGAGATGGTAAGTAAGAGACTTGCTGGAAGCTGCCTATCTGTGTCAAAGGGTCTCCTGTTTGCAGTTCTAGACAGCCACTGCTGACTCACAGCTGAACTAACTACTCATGCCGAGAGCTTCTAACAGATTAACTCCTTCTGTGGTTTTGGCTACACAGATTTAGCTTATCTGTAGATATCTGTAGAAAAGTATTTACATGGGTCTGTACCGTATTTGTTGTGACAGACTGTGATTCTGAAACATAAACTATTAGCTGAGTTAAAATAGAAATTTCTTTGGCTTGTGAAACGTCATGGAATCATGTATCCCATGGGAAAACAGAGTGCAGTCCTGTACACGCATGCTGCCATATGCCCTAGGATAGCAGATTCCTTTAAAATTATTTTCTTGTTCTCTTGGAACTGAAGAGCAGCAAGACACAGTTTCTGGGGGTTTTCTTGTTGGTTTGGGTTTGTTTCAGATCCAGACTTCTCTTCATATTCCCCCATATCACAGCTACACGTTCTCCTTGTAGGTGTGTGTACCTGGAAGGATAGGTACAGCTGGACACATGGGTGTAAAGACCGTAAACAACTTGACTGAACAGCTGCTCTTAAGTTACACTAGATTAAAATGCAATAGAAGATATTAAGGATACAGAATTCCAGTTTTAAGCATTTGAACATAGCAGATGGCTAGGAGTCAATTTTTTGTCACTTCAGTGGAAGGTAACCTTGTGTGGTGTTAGTAGACTATTTGGGCACAACTATTAGGTTCTATTCAGACATCAAGCTTAATGGGACATTTAAGGTGTAGTTATTTAATTTGTGCTTCAAAGTGGGTTTTCTACCCCAAATTTACATTTCTTCTCCTTTTCTACCCATGTTTCATCATGGCCTCAACTTTCTGTAACTGTGGGAGATTACCTGTGACTGACTCACTCGATTCCACACAAGCCAGAAAAGGCCATTTACAAAGTCGTCTGAAGCTCTTCAATATATCTTGATTTTTCTCAGTCACCTGTACTAAGATGCCAAGGTAACTTTTCCCAGCCCTTAGGGAAGGGCTGGAACAAGTCCCTGATAATGCATTTACAAAACAAAGAGGAAAAAACCCCAAGTGATGAATATACAAATCATAGGTAGCTTGTTTTTGTCGAAAAAGAAAAGTCCTTCTCCTTAACTTTCATTTGAACTTACAGTAATTGCTCCACTAGCTTATTGACCCTCTCTCTTAACCTGTTTTCCCCAGATGAATTCACAGTTATCTTTGTTCAAAGGTCATGAAAAATACTATGTTAGAACCCTCCGACAGTCCTGGTTTCTTCTCACCATAGGCTTGTTTAAGATGAGGTAACATTCTTTCCAATGAACTGTTGCATTTTATGATTACCGGTTTGGACAGAACTTGCACCAGCTTGCCAGTGCTTGGGGTTTGCTTGATCTGGGATATTTGCCTTCTACAAAGTACCATATGTGTTGGGGGGGAAGATAGTCAGCCTGGAATGTGTGGAATTTCGGTATGACTCAAGTCATATAAAAGGCAAGTGCTTTAGGTATGGAAAGGTACTCCTGTTACTGCTATACAAAGCATGGGATAAATAGTTGCTATGTAAGCTGCTGGTGATTATACTCAGAAATTGCAGAGTTGAACTTTTAAAATGGTTCTAAGGAGCTAATTTAGTGCCTGTGTTCTTATGCCCATTTATGATTAAAATACACAAGTATTAGGGCACCTTATTTTTTTTTTTACATAATTGTGTAGGTGATTGCTTCTATAATTCTTTTTTTAGGCTATACATTGCTATCTCCCTCCTCTGCTATCCCTTCCCCATTTTGAATTGTCATTACACTGAATACAGTTAGATTCAAATATTTCAAATATAACTTGTTATGGGGGGGTTGCAAATTTTATGATTGTCTTGTTGTTACTGTGATTTTAAAGACATTAATAATGTTTCCTTAAAATCAAGTCATAAACTGTCATTTTAAGAAGTGAATTATGTGACTCATGAACTCATTTGAGAAGTTAGGCATGTTTACTTATAAACAAGGATGGTATTTTATTACTGAGAAAGGGTTTGGAACAGATAAGGGTATTCTGAAATTGTTTTCTCAGCTTTTGTGCTTTGGTGTGCATTTTGCTTTTTTTGTTACTTTTTTGTTCCAGTATATATCTGCCTTCTGGAATAGTGTGATTCAGAGTTACATTTAATTACCAAACGTTGGTTACTGCCTGATCCAGAACTTAGATGTGAAGAAGATTAAGTCTGTATTGTAGCAAAAGGACCAAGACAGGAAATGTATAGCTTTCTCTGATTTGTCCTTCACACACATTCCAGTGAGGCTTGTTGTTTTCTCTTGTGTGAGAGTAAGGGGAATGGTTGTTAGAACAAAAACAACCAGTCTGTCTTGGATAGATTTGTGTTAAGAGACTTTATGTCCCAGGAGACTATAAATTTAGCATGCTGTCTGAAAGTTTCTGATAGAGCTATGAGATCCCAGAGCATGACAGAAATGACTGGCCTGTTACTGATGGGAGCTACCAAACAACTGAGAAGTGGTAATCTCCTTGAAATATTTCAAACAAACTTAAATAATGATGGGGGAATAGTTGAGCTGGAAAGAATAATGCCAAAGGCAGCTTTAATGTGATGGCTATAACAAGTTAGCTCTCAACAAAGTTTTTGATCCTTATCAAGTTAACAAGACTAATGCCCTTCTGCAATCACTGCTTCATAATACTCCTCTCTCTTCTGTTTTTCCTTTCCAGTTTCTCTCTTTCTTCAGTTTGCCTTTGAGGTTTCAAGGTTCAGGGCTGATGGATGAACATTAGACATAGTTTGATAGCTGTTTAAAAAACATTCCTTTTTCATGAATTTAAACTGCTTGCTAAACAAGTGAGGCCCAGATCTGGGTAGCTGTTTTGTCTAAGGACTTACGTTGCTGGTTTTGCTGTTTTGAGTATTAAGGGTAGTAATGGGGAAAGGAAGCCTGACTCTTTAAAGGGAGAACGCCATTCAGCAGAATTTTCAAGCTGTTCTACTTAAACAGAGTGGCTGCTTCACGCAAGAAAGGTTGCACTATTTCACAATAGTCAATTGCTGTTAGTACTTAGCAAACTGAATCCTAGCTTTGGGACCTTTGTTGCTTCTGTAATGTGTGGCTTTCTATAATTCATTTTTATTGGAATACTATCAGCCACTTCTGCAGCAGTAGCTCTCCCCCTGCCACGATCAATACGTTGCCACGAAGTATAATGAAGGAATCTCTGTCCCAAGACATCTGGTAGTGCAGTCTTCATCTTCCTTGCTGGTCAAATAAGCAATATCCTGGTTAATGCTTTAAATGTCCTCTGCCTCTTCATGGTCACCAACAGTGCACATGTGCATTCTTCAGGGAGTTAAGTGATGTTTCTGGACACTGCAGGAAAGATTTCCTTTCCACTTGGGTTGTACTGCTTTCTCTTATATTTCTTTGTATCACAACAAAAATAAGCATACCTTCTGCTAAAAATGGGTGTTTTCCTTTATTTGTGGTGAATATGAATATTCGGGGTAGGTGGTAAAGCGACTTATTTCTGTCACTGATGTCTCTGAATTCTCAGGATGCAGTGCACTGCTGCAGTTCCTTTTCGTAACGATTGCACAGCAAGAAGAAACATTTTAGGCCTGCAATTTTTGCCTACCCTGGCTGCAAATGTAGGGCTGCAAAGGTGGCATTTGAGTAAGAGAGAAGCCTAAATGAGCTGATTCTTGTCTGTTTACAGCACACTACTGATGCAAGGAGTGTGAAAGTCAAATAAATACTACACTATCATCACTATAAGGGATTTTCCTGTATTGTTTAAAGCTGCTAAATAGGTTCTTGCTGCCTCCTTTAAAGCTCCAGATGTGTTTGTGTGTGGGAAGGAAGATATGTTGCTAAAACCTGCCGTGCTCTTCCCTCAGCAGTCGAGCAGCTGTTGGGGAGTTCTTTATCTGAGTGCTAGAGAAGTCCTGAAGTTATTTCAGATTAGAGGGGTCAGAAAACAGGGCTTAAGCAAGTTTTGGGCACCCAACTACTCATTTTTATGAATACTGCTGTGGCAGGAGAGGGATTCTGCTTTGCTGCAAAGAGAATTAAAATCTAAAAATTGGTCTGTATCTTAGATGCACAGCTCAATATATTTTAGGGCTTGGTACAAATATATGCAATTACTTACTGAGATGACCTAAAGAGAAATTATAATGAGCCTTGTGGAAAGATGGGGAATAAGGGAAAGATGCTCTGGGGACAGAAGCATTGGAATTAGTTTGTTAAGATAATTAAATTATCTGTTGGGCAAATTACTTGAGACTCTTTAGAGACCAAGACTGAATTTCCTTTCTTTTGGGAGCTAGAATAATGTAGTGAGGAAAGACTTAAATCTATTTTTATCATTTACTCAATAAATACTTAACTGTAAAAGTTTTGTCCACTATCCCAAGTAATTTGAAACTGATCATCTGGATGTGGGAAACAAGACTGAATTTTTTTAACCCCTAGTCTGATTGGGTGGAGGATGTGATCCAAGGTGGGAAAAGTCTGAATGACAAAGGGCAGTTTTTTTGTTTGCTTTTGAGAAACATACACTACCATCTGCTGGAGTAGCTCAGGTTTAGTGGTCAGTGAGGGGAGTAGTTTAATTATTGAGGAAAAGGACTGGCAAAGACTGAAGAAAACGGACTGATCTGTCAGCAGGATGTATATGACTTTGGCCATGTTGTTTCAAAGCTGAGGATGTCTGCATGTTTATGTTAACACTGGGTCTCCTTGTCCTTGGAACGAAATTGCCTCATCAGCAGAGCCCCTTAGGGGATTGCTAGTCTACCCAAGACGTCATCCTCCTCTTATAAAAGGGGAAAACTGCCAGTTCTAGTGTCTCTGACCCCTTCCTCCCCCTCCCTTCGAATTTCAGGGCATCAAGGGGTGGAACTTGAGTTCTGCAAACTACACATCTTGCTCTCCCTTTGAGTATTCATTTTTCTCCTAGCAGTAATTTGATCTTGGGCTGTTCCAACTTGCCTGTAGTGAATAAGCAGAGAACTGCATGTTGAAAGACTTGAGTTTCCTCACTAGGCACAGTTTTCATCGTATAAGGATGAGAATTTCTTGCAAGTTTTGAACAAGATTAAAGTTCAGAGGTCCTCTTGGATTAATTTTTTTTTCTTTTAACCTATCTATGTCTATATAAAGAGAGGTCTTTAAGGGTTTGTAACTGTTGAGAAAAGGATCGGCATGACATTGCTGGAACCAGAAATGCAGATGACAGCACTCCAATCAGGTATCACTCCAAACATGTCCCGTGGTTAAATTTTGCTAGTAAATCATGGTTGCTGAACTATATAGGAAGTGCCAGGAGGCTGTGTGACTTTGGATAAAGACAAATTGGAGAACTGTGGTGATTTCATGTGCAGGTTGCGGATGGGTACTTTTTGGATGTTAAATACTCTTCAATTTAGAGCTTCATCAGAGATAAAATTATCTCTTTTTTCTTCCGTTGTTGGTATCCGGTGTTATATTTGCGTGATTTATGGAGATTAGAAAACTCCAGTTAAAGCTAAGACCTGTTCTAAAGACATGTTCCTCCATTTAGCTTTTGAATGATTTATTTGGTTTTACTGCTAATTATTTTCTCATTAAACATATTCTTGATACTTTGGAGGGATTTTAAATTGCGTAGTTTGGAGAAAACTCTTACTTGAAACTTTACAATACTTGTTTTATATCTTGAAAGGCTGTTTCCTTGAGAATGACAATGGTATTTTGTTTACATGGCTCTGTTGTAAGTACTGTGGCCTTTTCTTGATGCTGTGCTTACCCGTTAGATATGAACAGATGCATTTGTCTCGTGTAAGACATGCTACAGTGAGAATTATCTGTTAATGGGAGCACGATATACTTCTGCAGGGCATTTTTATCTGAGGCTCTAGGACATTATGTAGTCATGAAACTTAATAAATATATATATATATATATATATGNGGATATGAATGACCTTTGCTCTATGGATGGGGACAGAGACTGTAACCTTGGTAAGATTTGACCACAAACAAAAGTTTGGGTTTGCATTTGTGTACTCTTAGTCTGAAAAGCAGGACATGGGTACTGCCAAAAGTGTCAAGACAAACTTGTTCCTGAAAGTCAAATGCTTTTTCTTAAGTAGTGACTGGGAAAGAGACAAGTAAAACAATAATTTCTCAGTTTAATGTAGGGGTTTTTTCCCCCCCAAATTGCTGGGTTTTGTTTTTCTTTTTTT
>VZRM01009057.1:500506-597449 GCA_013397955.1 Grantiella picta | reverse complement strand
TTGTGAATTGACTGTTAATTTCACTGACTTATTTTTATGGGTTTTTAAATATCTATGAAGATTATGTATGTCTATGAAGATCCTGTATGACCATTATTTTATAGGCCTGACATTTGTTGTTTAGAGGACCAAAGTATGGTTATTTTCTATCTCCTGTTGCAGGTAGGAAAGACAGGCCCACATCTTATGTAGAATTTGTAGTGTTCGTCTCAATTCAGAAGAGTGTTTGTACGTAATACATCATTCCTCTAATTCTGCTCTTGCAGTCTGTGAATTTTGGAGGTAGGGTTTAGACACTAACAAGTTGTTTGGTATTGAACAGGATGCATATGGCAGGATAGTATCTAATCTGGCTTTGTTGTAAAGCAAGATCTTATGTAAAAGCCTGAAAAAAGATGCTGAATTTAACACGTTTTCTTTCTAATAAGGTTTTAAATTTTTCTTTCCCCCAAACAAGGAAGTGCCATGGAATTTACATTTCAGGGTTCTTGTAACTGAATCTGTGCATTGTATTCTCAGGAAACTCACATAATAAGGTAACACTTGTTAAAAGTAGGGAAACAGCCTTCGTATTAGTATTGCTTTTTCTCAAAACTTGATTTGTGGCTGTGTTTCTGTTTCTTATGGGAATTATGGGAACTCCTGAGGCTTTCATTTAATCCTGAGGGTGTGGGTTTCTCTCCCTGAGGAGTACTTGTATGGAGCTTCTGCTTATATCAGCTAACCATAGTCCTAGATTAGGCAGTGGCGTTCTGTGACGTTGAGGCAATTTCCTGGCAAGCTTGGCTTACCTAATGAGGGATACAGATTTATTGCACCTCTTCCATCAGTGGCCACTCTCTTCTTTCCTGGATCAACCACTGCTGGAAAAATCTTCAGCAAGAAGCAAGCGAATGTTTACGTAAATGGATTCGCAAGATTGGTGGGGAAATTGAGTGTGACAACAGGAACATGGGCGTAACAAGTTTTAAAGGTCTGTCTTGAATAATGGAAGTGTATTACAAACTTCTAGATAAGGAAAAGAACTACTTGAGGATGAAGCCAGTTTGTTCAGTTGTAATATTTAGAGACTTCAGATGCTGTTGGTGGCTGCTTTTGTTTGGCTTAGTGAGGTAGTTGTGTATTGGGCAAACTACTTGAGACTGCAGAGGCTGAAATTGGATCTCGTGTCTCTTGAGAGCTGAAATGAGGAAAAAGACTTCTCAAATCTTCTTGGTCCTGATGTTCATCTCCAGAAGCCCTAGTGGAAAGATGGAAGCTGGAAACAGTTGTCCCAGTCAACTCATCAAAGTTTCTGAACAGCCACTGAAGAAATAAGAGAATCATGGCCTAAGCTGGGTAAATGAATTATCCTGGTAGAGCTTACACAGCTTGCATTCCATAGACCAAATGTTCTTCAAGACTGCAGGTCATGGGGCTGTGCTTATTTATTGCTTGGGTATTCATGGGAGTCCACCCAAGAAGCAGCAGTATCTGAAGCCATTGTTGACCTAGGACACAGTGTTTGTATTCCATGTTGGTGGGCACATAAAAAGCAACTCCTTTGATACTGAAGATGAGAAAACATTCTTAATGTTTTGGAGAAAGAACTGAGGGGGACATTACAACTTTACTCTTCTGGGAGCAGAATAGTTTAAGCAGGGAGGGACTGTTTCTTCAGAACAAAAAATAACTGAAGCAAGAACAATATGAACAGTGAGGTGCATATTGTATTAAACAGAAAAAAATTGAATATGCCTGTCAAACTGAAAAAAAGGAGGAGTAAAAAAACCAGTACAAGTGGTGACAGCTGAAGAAGGAAAAAATAAAAGTGAAAAACAAGCGGAAAAGACATTCCAGAAAGGCAGTAGACCCAAAAAAAAAAAAAGTGAAAATAAGACCTAAACTCAAGTGCTGTATTTGACATCTCATTGGACGACTGAACTTAGTTGAAGAACTGATATTACTGATCCAATAATTCTAAATGCAGACACACACAGTGGGGCAAAATTCTACATTCATTTTCAAGTGTATGGTTTTGGAACCAGCCGTGTGCCAGTTTGTGTGTTTTCATTCTGTTGACAATGAAGCTGATGTGCAGATCTGTACCAAGCTCTTAGCAGTGGGAGCTCCCTCGTTAGTGTTTTTTCTCCAAGAGTCACTTGGTCTGTTTTGCTGCCTTGACTTTCTCAGCATCTGACTCATTTGTTTTCTTTGTATTTATTTGCTGATTCCAAAAGCTTGCTGTTTCCTTCCCATTATCTACTTCAACCTAATGTCCCTCTGTAGCCTGCTTTTTTTTTGTTACCCTGAAGCCTTTTTTACTATTTCTGTCACTGTCTAATTATCCTATATAGAGATCTTGCAATTCTTTTGCTGTTGGTCACTGTTCAGTTAAGGTATGGACTAAGTGGTTTTTGATGTGACCAGGCTTTGTAACAGACTGGCCACTGAAAAAATGAGTAATGAATATTATTTTTTCTTTTTCTTTCTTTTTAATGGAGAGGCAAGAGTGCTAGAAACATTGTCTTTTTTGACACAATCTACAATTCAGTAACACTTAAATGTTTTTTGAACAACCGTATGAAGGACTCATGCCACTGGGGGAAGTGTTGGGAGTCTTGGGTGTGCTGCTGGCCTCTCTATGCAAATTTTATGCTTAAATAACAAATACAAACTTTCAAATATAATTTCACTTTCTTTTTAATTTTAGTTGGTTATGTCACAAGTTTCTTTTTATGGCTTCTAGCAGGTGGCTGGGCAGAAATGTGCGTGCAGTACACATACAGAGGTGCAGTCAGCCAGAGAGAAACCCTAAATTTCACATAATTTTTTCCCGATGTTTTGCGTGGATGGATAAGAGTTATGGCCACTTTAGGGTCATGTAGAGTCTAACAGTGCATTGCCAGAATTAATGGATGTTAGCACTAGGCCAAATGGCTACTTCTGTTAATGAATTCTACTTCCTCATGATTTTGCTCTACTTAAAACCTTTGTTCACTTTTCTGGGTAGCATTGGTTTGTTTCAGTGCACAGCACTGTCTTGGTATATATTGAACATTAATAATTGTCCCATTTTAATCTTCTTTCTGTGAGTATACTGAAAAAAATTGAGATTGTTCAGCATAGCCTATTGGATAGCATCCTTGGGTTTTGAAATATTTGTTCTATTGACCTGCTGAAAAAGATCTTAAAATCTATTAGAGATCAAGGCAGGTATGGAAAACCAGAAGTAGGTGGATCTAAACTGTCAGAAGTTTGGTTTAGATGAAGAAGAGGGTTTTTTCCATGCATATTTGGAGAACAAAAGAAGAGCTGTTTTGAAGCCAGCAGGGTAAATGACCACAGAAATAATTTACTTCTCTATGGTGGATAAAACTTGACTTCTGTGGTCTAATTTGCTTTGCATCCAACTGGTTCTGAAAGAGGAACACTTGTTTCAGCTAAAAATTAGTGTAATTTTGAATCGAATGCAAAACTTCCCTCATTTTCCAGGAAAAAGTTGGATTTTAGAGCTACTTCAGCAAATTAGGGATATATAATTCAATTTAGGAAAAAGCAGTGCTTATCCCTTTGTTCTTTCTTTCAAAACACAACTCCCAGGCTCTTTTTCTACCCTCTTTACAGGATTTAAGTTGAAATGCTTTAGGGATGTCAGCTGCTAAACTGCTTTTAAAGGGAAGAAAGGGGACAGACAGCAGATCTATGTATTCTTAGAAGGGAAATGTCCCTCTCTTCAGCTCTTTCAGGAGTAACAAATGTCAGAGCTGCAGTTTATGTGGCTGGTGTTCTCTTTCCTGTTTTGAATAAAGTTAAAATTCAGTATTGGCTATTAGTACATGAGGAATGACCTTTTATTGATGCAGAAAAATGCCTTCTAACTCCATCTTGTCTTTTTCAAGCACCTGTTACAAGGATGTCTTTTTTCCTTGCTGTTATTTTAATTTCCTAGTGAGAGGTTTTTCTAGTTGTGAGACTTTTTGCATTTAATTTTGTTAGAATAGTAGAACTTCTTTTTCTTCTCTTTTCATCCCTTATTCTTCCAACATGGAATTTCAAGATTGCAATGAGTTCTGGAATCAACACAATTGGGATTTTGGTTTTAGACGGAGGATGGAGCTGAGGGGAAAACATTCCTGTCTCTGTAGTTTGCATCATCACTACTTTAAAAATAGAACTTTTGATTTCTGTTTGGAATCTGTGGCATTTGGAAATGTAACCTTTTGTATCTAGGTAGCAAGTTCCTGGGAGTGTAAAGAGTTCCCTGGTTACTGGTACAGCTCCCCGAGTGTGTATATTCTGAGTAGTGACAAAATGACTCTTCACTGGCTTTTAACCAGAATCCTGCATGTGATTCAAAGACTGAACAAAGTTATGTGAGCTTCATCGTCATCATGCAGGGGGAATTCTTTCCGAAGCAGCAAATGGGATGTTCCTGAAGTCAGATTTAAATATGGAAATTTTTGTGCTGGAGCTACAAACTGCACAAAGTTCAGGGTTGGCTGTTGTAAGACATGGAGTGAGGAGTGCACAGCTGTAAGCTGCACATTAGTGAGTTATTCCATTCATGAAACATTTGAACATAACCTTTTGCTACCTTTTATCCCTGTGATTAACTATTGGGTAAGCAAATCACGGCGTGGTTGTGTTAGCCAAACTAGAGTTAAAGCATTGTACTGAAAGGGAATATATAAAGGATGCTTTTATTTTCTTTTTCCTTTTTTCTTTTTTTCTTTTTTTTTTTTTTTTGGTGCCAAGAATGATAGTCTGCAATAGAGAATACTCATTAGAATCAATTAGTTGAGCAGTACCTATTTCTACTGACAACTGTAAATTTAAACAAGAAACTCCTGGAAATCTCTTTAAACTTGGAGTAAGTATTTGTTGAAGCATTAAATCATCTTTGAAAATAATTTTTTTCCTCCATCTGCTTTGAGCATACTTTGTTTATTCTTTTTATACAGCCAGTGTTACCCTGTAGGTTGAGAAAGAGACAGTAGTAAAAAAAAACCACTCAGGCAGCCTTTTGCCCTTATCCATCCTGTGAACTAAGATGAACATGCAGGGGGCACACACAGGTTACCCTTGTTCTAAAACAGTAAAGATGTGGTTGACACAAAACAATTATTCACTGACTGCTTTTATTTCCTATCCTTTCTTATGGCTCCAGCTTACTTTAAAATATAACCATTGAGACATAACTTTAGGGGGGTGTGTGTGCATTTTAACCAGTTTCCAGTGTACATTGTCATCATCATACGGCAATTTTTCGTATCATTCATCAATTGTTATTAAAAACAAAATGAAAGTTTGAAATACATGTAAAGTCATGTCAGGTTTTATATGTTGTAACTGTAATCAAAACAAAGTCTTCCTTGCTGTGAAATTAATGTATTATGTATAATGGGCCCTGTTTAGTTGTTGTCATCATATTCTGTGAGTTACCCACTCATTTACATGATGAATATGAATCATCTTTTCTTTAGGAAAATAGTTCAAGTGTATTGGAAACATGAAGTGAAAAAGAATTACTTTATTCAGGTTCTTATTTGAGGTTTTTAGGCACAATTGTATAGAAATTATTATTGATTACTTATATAGGCTCAGATTGATAATTTTTATCTTTGTGGCTCAGGCAGATCATAGTCATCTTTGTGGCCTGCTGCTGATTTAGGTTCTGGAATACTGTCTGATCGTGTGCTATGCTGAGTCTCTCCAAACTGGTGTGATGATGACAGCACACATTCTCTGCCTAAAGGGATGCACTGCAGACACACATCCCTTCTCTCTCCCACTTACCTGGTGACTCCTTGCTATCCAGTGTTTGCCAGATTTCAGAGATGACTAGTGTTTAACAAAGTGCTCAAGTTTCCATGCCTGTGTGATAGCAGAAATTTACATTATGTTTATAGTCAGAATTATTTTTTAATAGTGGTATCCATGTCCAATCTACATTTTGAGTGTAGGCATTAAAATACAGGTTTTTAATGTCTAAGCATCAGTGTGAATCAGTCTAATGTTCTAATGTGTATCAAGAGCTGTATAGATCAGTGATAGGGATTATAGGTAACTGTTGAGGTTTTGGGAATGTCTCTGATATTATTGTTTGATGCTATGTGGAAGCTACTATAAATAAATTCTAGTATTAACCTGTTTTCTGTCTCCTTTTACCAGTCTCAAATGACTCCTGCAGCACAAAAAGCCCTCCTAAACCAAACAAAAAAAGCCCACAAAAATCCCACCCCCAGAACCTGAAGTGATCTATGCCTTTGTGTTGCGTCTGGATTCTCCTTGCTGCTCGGCTGCTCCACCTCAGTTCAGACTTACAGCACCCTCTGCTGTTCTGACCTTAGGGCTCCTCCAAGGAGAGAGTGGAACTTGGTCCAAATTGTCTTTTCAAATGGAGAAACCTCAGGTGGTTCTCTTGAGGTGGTCTGTTTTTTCATTTGTGGCTAAGGAAACACGAGACCTGCTTTATGGTGGTGAAACTAGAATCTTAATGGAAGAAATGTTGCCCCTTTCCTTTTCCCCTCAATTTCTCTGTCAGGAGAATTTTACTATCAGAATCAATATAGAAAACTAGTTTAATTACATTGGCACAGCTCCCTTTTGTGATTAACCTTAGTGTGCTTTAAGAATGCTCTATAATTTAGCAATAGTTTAAGTAGGTAAGAAATCATAAAGCAATGGAGCTGGAATTACTCTTCAGGGTTGCAGAGCCCCCTCCCCTGCTGCTGCAAGTAATCAGGTCATATACTCCCCTACATGATTTCATTGAGCACCACTTTAAAAAGTGATAGATCTCTCCCTCATACTGGAAAGCTGTTCTAGAATTTCTCTCTTCGGGTTAAAAATCTTCCAGTTTTCAATATTAAATGTGCATGTGTGTCAGAGGCTTTCAGTGCAAATAACTCCTCATACTTAAACTGATGAAAACTTTAATGCAGGCAAAATATTTTCCCTAGAAGAAGCTTCATCTATTTACAATATTCTTAAAGTAGGTGAGTATTAACAGATTACTAAATTAGTATCTGTTAATGTGACCTGCTCAATGTTTTTTTTGTATTTTTCTGTAGTGATGCTTATTTTAAATCAGATCCTCTAAGTAATGGTAATGATGCTTCACAGGCATTATGCACAGGATTGGATTCCCAATATGTTATGAACCTATTTAATTATCCCTTGTGAAGAGTAGGTTGAGAAATGTATTTGTGGTTCTTTGTAGTCTTCCATTTTCTTTGCCCTGATTGTTTTTCCTCAAAAATGAGCATATCCCAAATGAAGTTGTGGCTTCCAGTGAAGCACAAGCAGGCTTGATCAGCCTGTAATGGTAAGTGACCTTGATGAAATTTTTTTCTCTTTTAAAAATTCTGCTGGAGATACTTTGGTTGAAGCTGTTGTTCCTTGTCTGTGTTTTTCAATATTTGAAATTTGGATTTTGTCTTCACTGATGTCAACTCAACTACATGCCTTTTAAAAATAAATTGAGTGGTTTTGATTTATTAAAGTTACTGTGTGGCACTAAGGTAGCACCAATTAAAAACTGCAACTCCCAAAACATTTGGTTCAGAAAGTACCTTGAGCTTGACTTACTGCAAAAGATTCCCAAAGCTTAGAGCCTTCAATGTTCTTTCACTAAAAGCTGAAATAAACAGAAAACACTTTCCAGTATAGCTTTGCTGATTTCACGTTACTTCTAAGTAAGGAAGAGCAAGATTGAGATTAGTAGACTCCTCATGGAAAAACCTCTATTGCTAATCTTATCTAGAAATTGCAGAGATTAACAAAGTTTCTGTTATCTGTTTCTATTTATTCTGTTATTCTGTTAATCTCAAATTGCTGGAATATGTAGTATAAGAAAAGTGCTCTCTCAGGCACAAAAATTTCAGCTCATTTACAAGTCAAAGCGTCTTTTAAGTTTAAGGTAGAAAGTTACTGGCAACTTTAAATAGACCAGAAAAGAATATCAATTTTAGACAGACATGCAGCATTCTAGAGAATTTTAAGTTTGCTTTATTTGTTTGCTTTTAATTTATTATGATTTCTATATGGTGTGCAATATACAATCTCAGTTCTGGATTTAAAAAAAAAATTCTGTTGTTCTTATGCTTATTTTTCTTCTCCTATTAGTACTGGGCTTTTGCATTATGGTGGCAGACAAAGTGGCTGCTTATAATAAGAGTCTGCTCCACTCCTCCCAGTTTTCCTTGGAGAGAAGCAGTCGCTGTTTGCTGTGGTTGTTGATTTAGTGCCTGGGAAGAATGAGGTTTTTTTGGACCCCTTCCTCATCTCTCTCTTGCTAAGGGAGCCTGCGTCATTGAGAAATGTTTAACCTTCTGGCCCCAAAGCAGGACTGGAAACTTTGCTGCAAAATCTAGACGCTAAAACTAGATCTTGAAAATGTTATTTTTGTGAACTACGCTTTCCTTTGATTTAATTGGGACAGGAGATTGCAGAGCTTGATTTAGAATTTTGAGTAGCAACTAATTTGGAGAGTTAGCAGGGGGGAAAATAATTTCTTTAGTGAAAAATGGTGAGTAACTGATTTAGGGGAAGAGGAGGAAAGAGCTGGGGGCAGAAAATGGAAAAGTGTGGGAGGACTGAGTGGAGAAAAATGTCCTAAGATCATAATTCTGGCGTTGTCAAGTACTTGAGTAGTTCTTTCTAACTTATAGGAGGAGGCTGGCTGTGTATAATTTTATTCCTATAACCTAAGTTGGTTGTGGAGAGCCAGGGGCCTAAATTGTGGTGAGAGTCTTCTTTCCAGGGGGTTGATTTAATAGCAGATTCTTGTACATGTCTTATTTTCCCAGACTGTCCGGTTTTTCCTTCTGCCTCCTCCTCCATCCTGGACCATGGGGGTTCTTCTAACACTTCTGCAGAATTTCCAGATGTCTGGCTGCCCTGCTGGAGCTATGCTCCATTAACTGAGAGGGAGTAAGACATTCAGAAATCCCAAACATTTCTGCAGCATAACCATAATAAATCTGACATACCATGGAACTGGTGTGCTTGGGCTAATTAAGTATCCAGTGTGCTTGTAGTACAAAGAGTAATCCTGATGTGCCCACAGAATGTTGATTTTATTTCACATGCTCTGGCAATCTATACGCAGCACGTGCATGTATGTTCATCTTCAAGGTATTCCAAACAGAAATGGGGCAGTTCTGTCTCTTGAGACCCAAACTCTTTATGGTAAAGAGATTGAAACTAAAATAAGCTTGACCCACAGGTGAAATAAGAGGAAACAGTTTAAACTGACCCAACGATTTCTCTGACCAGTGGAAGGAAGGGGAAGGGGTTGTACTTTCCTTCTCTCCTGTCTTGCAGCAGCAGCAGCTCAGTGCACCTGCTGCTTAGCCCCAGCTGGCTTGGACCACTGGACTTTCTTGTGAGAAGCCTAATTCACTTTTGAAAACAAAGCCAATAAAACCCCCTCACTTTTCTGATGGATCGGTGAGCTTAATTAACTCATTGAACTTCCTTGTGAAACCCAGAGCCCTCAAAAAGAAGGAATGATGAGAGCATAATGCTAGATTATTTCATCTGGCTTGGGTAATGTCACTTAAACTCTGTACTGAGCAGTGAAGCTGAGGAAGCAGATAAACAGTTTCAACTCTGAAGTCATCAGCAGGATGAGAAAACTACTGAGCTCTAGGTCATGGAACCTATACATGGTGGGGGTAGTAAGTCCAGGAGACAGAAAAGATTGGATAAACAAAGAATAATACACAGTGCATGATAGAGTCAAATTACTAAGAAATATATTAAATTAGAAGTGAGTGATTTTTAGGAGAATGTTAAAAATAGGTGCATTTCCCCAGTATGAGGTTTGTCATGTTAGAATTTGCTTTGTTTTTACTCTGAGGTTGCTACATATCTATGGATGGACAAACAAGTCACTGTAAGAAGGGTGGTTACACATCTCTCACAGAATAGTTGAAGTTGGAATACAGCTCTGTAAGTCATCTTCCCCAACCCCTCTGCTCGAGCAGCTCCACTTAGAGCCAGTTGCCTGGGACTGGTCAAATGGCTTTTGAGTATCTCTATAGATGGAGACTTCACAACCTCTCTGTGCAACCTGGGCCAGTGCTCAGTTGCACTCACAGTGAAAAAATTCTTTCCTGATGTTCATGGGGAAAACTGCTGTGTTTTGGTTTGTGCCTGTTGACTCTGGTCCTGGCACTGGGCACTGTTTGAAGGGAGTCTGGCTCTGTGTTCTTTGTAATGTCCCTTCAGGTTTTCAGATGATTGAGATCTCCAGTATGTCCATGCCTCTCCTGTGCTGGGGACCTCAGAGCTTGAGCCAGCACTCCACTTGTGGCCTCATCAGTGCTGAGCAGAGAAGAGGGTCACCTCCTTTGATTTGCTGGGAGCATTCCTCCTAGTGCAGCCAGAGATACCTTCCTTAGCCTTCTCTGTCCAAGAGCACAATTCTGCCTCATCTTCAGCCTGGTGTCCAGTGGGATCCCCAGGGCCTTTCTGCCAAACTGCTTTACAGCCACTTAGCCCCCAGCATGTGCTGATTCACCCTCTGGGCTCAGCCAGTCAGGCAGTTTTCAATCTACCTCACAGTCTCCTCATCTATACTTCTATCAGCTTCTCTGTGAGGGTCTTGCAGGAGGCAGTGTCAAAAGCCTAAGGCAGGGTAGACAATACCCACTGCTGTCCTCTCTTATGCCACATCCATCTCTCCACACTGTAGCTGAAACCTAAAGACAGTTTTGCTGTCGTGCCCAGGGAAAAATATTTTCTGATTGGAGGGAATTGTGAGTTCATAGTAAATTCTGGCCTTACTATTGCATAGTTGCTAAAAGTAAGCATATGGCAATGTCTGTACTGTTAAAATTGGTTTTGTTCTAAAGAGTTTGTTAGTTAGTGATTCTGTTAAGCTGACTGCTAGATGTACTGGCAGTGAGCAGCCAAGTCCTGTCGGATCATAACAACTGACAGCCATATGAAAACCATATCCTTTTCCTTTGCATGTTTGTCTATTCAATTAGATCATCCACCTGTTTGGTTTTATGCAATCCCACTTTAATGGTCAGTCCCTCCCTTGTGTCTGGATTCATAAAATAGATTCAGTAGCCAAGGAAGGAAGGATACAAGGATTTCTAATTCCAGTTCTGACATGCGGACTCTGTGTTACATGTAAATCTTTCTTACTTGTTTTAACCTGGTTTATCCAACCAAAGGGTTTTTTAACAGATTTGAATTGTTTAGAATCCATAAATGTGAGGTTCTGACTGATAAATTCTGGTAACTTATGAGTGAGAAAGGAAGATCCTAAGGGGGTGTGAGGCAGCTAATGGAAAATCGTGACTAAAGAGACTTCTCTGCGTATTGTTTCAGGTGAGCTTATAGATTTAGGAGGAGGCAAGCAGAACAGAAAACTGATGTCTGAATCAGAACATCATGTTCCAAGCACACTTACCTTTACAGTTATAAAAGCACTTAGGCTCCATGCCTTCCAATGCTTTTGGTGGTTAGAACTCCTAAGATTTGGCAGGTTTTGCTGGGAAGAGGATACACTCGCACAGTTACTTGCCTTTTTTCTTTGCTTTCATGGCTGAGATTACCCGAACTCTTGAACATGAGATAAAATTTGTTTTTGAAGTAATCATGCTCCTTGCAAAGGAGGCCCTCTGCTTTCTTTTGGGTAACTAGAAGGTCAGATCAAACAAAATACAGTATGTTATTGTGCTTTCCCTACTTCTCTAAAACCTTTTCTGCCTTCAAATTTTGCCAGTGATTTTAGTATCATGGGCACTTAAAAAATAGCAGTCTCAAGTATGTGGAGGGGTCTTTGGGGCAAAGGTTTGGAACATGGATATGTGCTGGCCAAGTTTAGGGCATAAAGCTACAGCATTAGTTTTTTGTGGCAATTCCCAGTACACTTGAATTTACATCCTGATACCAAGCAGTAAAAAGCAGGGTAGCTCACCCTGGTTTTCACTGCAGGGAGCTCTTGTCTGTGCAAGATTGCTATTTCTTGCTTGAGCCTGCATTTTGCTGAGCATTTTTTTCTATCCAGACATGATTCTTCTCAAATGCCTGAAAAAGAACTGCATATTTTAGGTCAATTGAGATTGTTTGGGGAAAATGCTATGTTTTGGTCCAGCACCTATCAGTATTGTGACCAAACCATAGGGGAAAGGCACAAATGATGTATGAACTGGAAGAAATGATAAATTTCATATCAAGAGTCTGTCTTCTTTTACAGCCTTGAAAAGCTTGAGATAAGGGAAAGTAAACCTGTGGTTTGGTTGATGCAGAATAGGATTCACTTAAAAATGTAATCTGTGGAGAAGGAATGGTGGTGCTGTCAAAATAGCATCTTCCTGAAGTGATAGGCAAGTGAGTCCCATGAAAGCATTAAAGGACTTCTTCCACCACAGCATAACCAGAATATTTTTCCTGCTAATCAAAAGCTGAGTAATTTAGCAGCATGCAGGTAAAAACTATCCCAAATCTAGTTAAAAATGCTCTCCCTCCTGAGACTCATCCTTCATGTTGCACTTAAGGTCTGAGAGATCTGCTTGTGTGGAGGGGGATGAATCCTTACAAGACCCTGAAAGTTTTTTCGAGGATCAGTGTGTCCATATCGTGAGTTTAATCATATAATGGTTGTGTGCCTTGACATTGTTTCAGGCTTATTTTATGTTGTAGCTGTAGATTAAAACTCAAACACACGATACATTTTTATACTGGAAACAGAAATTCAGTTGTTGAAGCCACCATGAGAGCTTGAGATTGGCGTCGATATATCCAGGGAATAGCTGAATTTCAGCACTAAAGGAGGAGTTTGAGCATTTGACTTTGGAGGTGATTTGTAGATTTTTGGCAATGCAAGAACTGAATTTACATTCCGAAAAGAAATTTATTTCCTATCTCAAATAATCCTGACAGTAGCAGTTTTTTACTCTGGGGTGAGGTGAGCATCCATGATGATGGAAAAGGAGGCCACTACTTTTAGTGACAGCTGACCACTGAATTGGTTTAGAGGTATCATAAAACTTCGTCTCCTACTTTACCTCAACCACTACTATCTGATTGTGACAAAGGACTTGAACCACTTTTAGAGAAAAAGTTAATAGTTGAAAAAACTCCACATCTAAAATTATTAGGATTGGCTACTAACTTATTAAATGAATGGGATGGTTTATGGTCCTTTTCGAATTATGTCTCCATTAGTGTATAGTTTTTTCAAGTTGTGAAGAAATCCTCTGCCATCGTAAGGGGAAGATTGACTTTAATAAAAATCTGGATTTTGGGATTGCAATTCTGTATCAGATTAACCAACAATAATGGTGAAGCCTCAACAATGTTGTTACTGCCCATGTAACCAATGTGTTTGGAGAAGGAATAGTAGCTTTCTGGGCAAATGTCACAATCCTGCAGTGAAGGTCTGCCTAGTAGCAATCCTGGTAGTATAAACTGAGAAGTAGATGACAGGTTTGCTAATCCTTTCCCAAGCAGTGCATGAACACAGAGTACAGCTTGGCTGTTTCCTTTCTTGTTTAGGTACTTTAAAAATAGACTGCATTTTTGAAGTGTTTGTAGGTAACCCTCTTGTGCAGTAAGTAGGAGGGTTTGATAGAGAAGAAACCTTTTATTGCCAGATGTTTAAAGGACGTGGGAGAGGGAAGTGCAGAGTAGCTTTTGCTCAACAACCACAGGAATTAGTGACATAACTTCTCAAACTCTTAGACATGCCTTAACATGAGGGGAAGAGTATCTTCCTCCTGTCTTTTCCCAGTTATTCCCTCCTAAAAACAATTTGCCGTTTTAAGACAAATTCAAATTGCTTCCTTTTCCACTCTATCCTGCTCACTAATCCCCTTGGTCTGGCAGCCAGAACTTCCTCTGTTTTTCTGCTCTTGAGAGTAAAACCAAATGTTTTGGACTTTGCTGTTTTCACTTGTTCATAGTGGTTTAAATTAAAGCCTGGAATATCTGTAAGAGGAAATGTTTTGAAAAGTCTTGTGCTCAGTGTTCTCCGCTGGTCACAGTGTATACTCACATGTCAGTGCTGTTCACTTAAGAGTTGGGCTCGGTGCTCCTTGTGGGTCCTTCCAGCTCAGTATTCTCTGTGATCCTGTGTGTGATTCCTGCAACCTCTGGGTGTTCTGCCTGTGTGCAGTGGGGAAGTGCACATCTGCACGTGTGTGAGCACATCTGCCTACCCCTGGAGAAGTTAAAGTTATTTGGGGTGCATGTGGGTGAATTAGCAGATTAACTGTAGACAGGAAGGCTGATAAGAACAATTTTAACTTGAACCTGGAATGACTGTCTCTGGCTTGAAACCCCTGATTCTTCTATAACAAGTGAACTATTGCTCTTAGGTAAGAGCAAGGAACTGTTGCTTCCTTTGGTCTAAGTAATTATTTCAGCGCAAGATGGGTAATAGCTGAACTAAAGGAATAAATGGGAATTCCGGTGTGATTCCAGCTGGAGCAACTCTCACTTGAGCTCCTCCATTGGAGATACACACCTCACATTAGAGATGTGGTGCTTGATGTGTGTGCTCTCACTGTGAAGCTCGCTGGCTTAGCCGAGGTAATTTGAGCTAATCTTTCTAACTTTGCACTGGAACAGAGCGAGAGCATTCATACAAGCAGTTCTGGGGGGCTCACTACAGGGTGGTAACTTGAAGAAGGGCTAGTAACTTTGAACTATAAAGAGATACGTAACAGAGTTTGCATCTAACCAGAGTTTATCAACCAAAATTGTAAAAATAACAAATAAAATGTGCTTGGATATGTGGTTTTAATTTACTTGCTTGTTTTTGTTGGGCTTATATGCACAGTGGGCTGTAGTTGTTTGGGAACTAGTTATAAAACTTCTTTCTCTTAATCCCTCTGCTTTTCCTCTCTATCCTTTAGTGTGAAGTTTTCTGTCATGCACAGAGTCCTTCCACTGCTTTAGTCAGAGAAATCTACCATTTCTTCTTCTCTGGGCTATAAATCTCTACTTGGGCAACACCTTTTTGTAGTCAAGGAGTGTATATGCAGCTTTTTAGAGTACAGCATTTACAGAACTGCTGCCATTGGTTTTCTGAAGAAAACCCAACTAAATTAACCAATTTGACTTTAAAAGTTGCACCATCTTTGGCTGCATAGGCAATACCTTCTGAGCAGATGTAACACTTGCATGTCGTAGTATCGGGAGCCTGTGCTAAATGTTTTTCTTTGGACATGATCTAGAGAAGTCTAGACTCCTGGACCATTTCCTTCTCTTCTTCACACCCAGCTTGCTCGGTGCAAGGGGTCCTGGAGGCAGGAAGGAGGGGAGGCATGGTCCATGAGTGAGCCACCATCTCTTCTTCCCTTCCTCTCTCTCCTTTCCCTCTTTTCTAGTCCTTGTAACAGTATTTCCGGAGACTCTTTGCACACTGACATCTGAGTTCCCGGTCTGGGGAGGGGAGAGGTGGGAAAACCAAAAGTTTTGGCTTTGTTGTGCCACACTTTGCTCCTCAGGTCTGCAGAGCCTGGGAGAGAGGCAGGGCTGAGTTACTCAGTGTTAGCAAAGGGGGATGGGATTGCTGCTGCTGCCTTTCCACACCTCACTTACTATGTTGACTTGCCTTGCTGGTTGGAAACTGCTTATCTACGGAGTTAATCAAATGCAGATCAGAGTTGCATTCCTTGGGCTGAACTGATTCTTCTCGGTCCAGTGTTTTGCAGATAGGGATCGAGGATTTCATGTTCTGCGTGTTTTCAGGGAAAGGCAAACTGACATCTTGGCTGAAGCCCAAGGAATGGAGTGGGTGGCAGAGTTTATATATGGGCTGGGGGTTGATTTGGCTCTAGCTGCTGTGTAAAGTTCACTTTGACAGCTGAAAGATGCAGAGAGAAGCACTTTCAGAATTAGAGACAGTGAGGTAATGAGAAAGTGACATAGGAAAGGAAGTGGAGGGGGGGAGGTGGGGGAAGGGAGGGCTCAAAACTCGCCTTGACATCATCTGATAGGTTTTCCACCCTGTGCAGCAGCTATTTTTATGCTTTCAACTCACAGTAATTACAGCTCAATGACAGCCAACTTGCCAAAAGCAGGGGTGGTGGTATATCCCAGAGTGGGTTGGAAGACTGAAGAGCTGCTCAAAAGCTACAACAAAGGTCCAGATTCCCAGGCATGGCTCCTGCTGCTGTGACCTATTTTTACATCTGCATGGTGGTTTACCTTTGGCTACCTGTCACATCTAGGTGTTTTCTGAATGCTGACTGGCAGCACTAGCTGTCACCAGCTGGTTGAAAAAAATAAGAGTAGGTGAACTTCAGGCTCTTCCTGAGAACTGGAGAAGCAAAAAGGTACAGTGCTCCCAGCCTGGCTTTTCTTCCTCTTCCTAAAGATCATTGTTGGTGGGAGGAACTGTTGGTGGATCCTGGGAATATCCAGGGTGAACTCACATTACATAAACATGATCCTTAGCTGAGAAGTAAGCAACACAAATGCTCGTGCGAATTCTGTATTTATTTTGAAGTATCAAATTAATTGAGTTGTAAGACATTAAAGCTTTACGGTGATACAGTGCAGCATTCTATTAGTTTTCCAGCTTTTTTCTGCTTGCTAGAAATCTCAGACAGATCTTCAAATGTAGTGGGCTCGTACTTTTTCTTAGGATTCATCTGGCTTAGGCCTTAACTGAGATCTCTCATGTTGCCTGAATGAGCGTATTTTGCAGCTGTTTGCCAGTTTTTAGCAGTACTTTGTTTATGTTTCATCACCGAATTATGTGTATGCAGATCATTGCAGGCATTGTGTCCTGTGAGAACATTATTACTGGGGGAAAGAGGAGAACCTGTGTTGAGCTGCAGAGAGGACTAGAGGTGAAAGGAGGACAAAAATGCACATTTTAAGGTGCATGTGTAAGCACATTTTCTATCTGCTTATTAATTTGAATTTTAAAATGCTGTATTTTTGGGTGGAGAAAAATCTAATGGTGCAGTTTTGTGTTATGGCTGAGCTCGTCCAAGGTCTACCCTATGTCAAGATCGATGTGGCCCCTCTCTCCCTTCCCTTGGCTATTGAAGATAGATGCAAGAAGAGAAAGTTAATGAATTCATTAAAATGTGTGTGTATTTGGGGTACCTCAAATACAAGTGTTGCATTCCGTGCCCACCAGGCCTCAGAAGGAGCAGCAGTGTCTGTGCAAGCCGTGTGTGCACCTGGTGGAGCATCTTGAGGAAGAATACATCCCCACAGTCTGTATCTCATTTCACACGTGAAAGTCAAGGGATGTATGGCTCAACTGATGTCTCATGGATAGATTATGAAAATTGGGCCTGATGTTTTTCAGATGAGAAATCTGTGGCAAATACTGGGTGCCCTCGGTAAAGGTGATTGTTTTGCCAACAGCACTTCTGCCAATTCCAGGGTGGAAGTTGTGCAAGACACTGAATGTTGGGCGTGCATTAGTAGGGGTTGATTTTACTTTTCTGGAGTGGTTAAGCAACTGAAACTATTGTTGGAAATCCTATCTCTGCCGTGAAATGGATTTTCCAGTCTACACTGCTGATTTCCAGAGTAACTGTCAAAGTTACTTGTTCTTACTGTGCATTGGCATTTCTGTCCATGTGATCATTGATCAGACTTTCAGATCTCTTACTAGTATATCAGGATCCAGTACAACAAATTAAATTTTTAAAAACTTCCTTGATGCTTATAAACAAGTGAAAATGGTGTCAGTGTGTTATACAAGACAGGTTGCTCTTGGCCTTTGCTTATCTATTAGAGTCCATGTTTTGCAAGGAGGTAGCCCACAAGTGCTTGCTTGTGTGTTGAAGGTATCCTTCAATCTGAGCCATTTGGAGTTAGTCTTCTTACAGCATGGAGGACATTATCTGAGTCCTTTTTCAGAGTGCTGTGGCCCAGATAATTTGGATAATTGCTCCTTCCACTAAGTAACGCTGTGGGACAAATTTGATGCTGTAAGACAAAATTTTAGAGTATCATGCTCAGCAAATAAAAGATTTACCTACCTACCATTGAGCCAGTCAGGTGTTTTTCTATCCAAGCTGTTTTCTGCATAGGAAAAAAGATAGGTATGTCTGTGTACATATCTGCAGATCTGCAATAATATATTAAAGGGATCAGATCTTCACCAGTTCTTGAAGTTTTCATCAATGCTTGGACAATACCTGGGTATTGGCAGGTTGGCTGGATAGAGCAGCTAGCTCGTATTTCCCAGGTTTTGTAGAGTCCTGCTAATTCAGAGGCCCTGATTGGCAAAATAATGGCAGTTTCTGACCTCTGTAGCTGAATCCTGTCATTTTTACCATCCAGATTTTGCTTGCCAGGGAAAGCAGAACTCGGTCTGGTGCTGGATAGTTGTTCTTTAGTTATTACAGTAATTGTGGGAGCTCTCTGCTCAAGCAGAGTATCAGGCCTGACTCAATGTGCAGTTTTGTGTTGCTGTGGAAAAGAGAGATCTGGACAATGTGTTTCTTTACCTTCTCCTTCATCCTGTCTTTAGCACTCTTGTGGTGTGGGTGTGCTGGGTCTGTTTGCCAAGGCAGCTCTGCTTGACTTGACTGCTAATGCTCACACAAAACTGGGCTCATCTATTTATGCAGTAATTTGACCTTACTGGCTAAAGCTCACTGTGAGACTGAACCTTCGCCTGACTTTTACAAATCCTAAATTTAAGATGAAAATTTCTGTTGAGTATATGGTGGTAATTTAGGAGTAGTGCAATTACAGAGCTTTATATTATCACCAGAGGTATTTTTTTACTCACGGGACTGTTGGAGTTTGGATTCTTTCCTGGGTGAAGGTTGAACATTTTAAAGTAAGAAGAGTACTCTTGAAAGTACTCAGAAATGTCACTGATGCCATCTAGCATTTGGTTGAACACCAATAATATCTTTTCTTAGATATTACTTTCATTATTAGAGACATTTTTTCGCTGTAATTGTAATTCCAGCCTTGCTTTATAAAATGGCTTGAATAACTCTCAAACTATTTGGAGATGAGAAATTTTTGTATTGATTGAGACAGGAACAGAATATGAATTGGAGACTGTTTCTATAGTGTTCAGAGTATTCATCTTTTTATTTTTATAATGTCCATGTGGTTGTCTTTGCTTCAGGCTTGTAGGATGACACTGATTACTATTAATCTGTTTTTTCCCTGGGAAGATACAAGAATACTTTTTTTTAGATACGTGTAATCATTGGACAACTCTTTTTTTTTGTTTATTTTTTTTTCACCCCAGACTTCATTGCACCTCTTCTGATTCATGCTTAGCAAAATTCAAAACTAGCAAAGCTACCAGCTCTACTGTTGTTCACATGGAATGTGTCTTTCCCTGGCTACTTCCAATTCCAGTACCATGCTGGGCAGTATGTATAACCAAAATTTGTCAACCATATGGCATCTGTTCGTGATGCATGTGAAATAAGCTCCAGATGAGATGACTGCCTCCATACAAGCACTGATTCTGAAGTTCTAGTGCTTGCAGTAGAGGGTTATTTATTTGGGGCTGCAGATTATCTTCAGGTAGATGTTCCTACCAGGCTGGGAGAAAGGATTTAAGGGAAGAAGGGGTGAGAATATGTGCTTGTGCAGAGGTAAACTGCTGTTAACTACCTGTATGTGGTCACAGAGCACATGCACATGAAAACTCTGTTTCTCGAATTACCAGTTTAGCTTTTCTCCACAGCTAAAACCGTTGTTTCTACGGGTTTAAGCAAGCAAGGAGAAAAAGCACGTGGCTTGTGCCCTCAGAGCAGTGGTGCTCTCCTAGCTGTGTGCACAGCGTGCTTACAGTCGGGAGATGCAGGGGGAGAGAGGGCACTGCTCGATCACATGATATTGCCTGTCTGGCAGGTGTCTGCAGGGTGAGTAGAGAAACCAACTGTTCACTATTTTGGGTGAATGAGGTTGGCTGTTACTGCAAGTGGCCCCACAAAGAAGTCCACGCATCTGTTGATAAGCAGTGCTCTGCATACTGGGTTCCCGAATGCTTATAGCTGCTTGCTGAAACAGTGAAGTTTCTGTCTGAGCTTTGAGATCGTAGGAGGAAAAATTTTGCCAAGAGCCTTGCTGGTTTTAATCTTTAGATGTTGGCTGTCAGGGTTTGTCTGTGCCTACAGAACCTCTCTGTTCTGATGCAAGCACAGCCTTGGAATCTAGCAGTAAACTGATATTTTTTCCTGCTCTACCGCTCGGTGCAGTGACCGAAACCTGGTAGAGAGGGATTGCTGTTGGGTCTCTTGTGAGGATTAAACATCCCTTCCAGTTTCCTGGGACGCCTCCCGTGTTACAGAATCTGCCTTCAGGTCCAGGGATTTCCTCTAATATGTTGGATAAAGCCAAGACACTCCAGCCTGCCTATGTCGGGATTGTGCCGCTTGCAGAGACTGTGTCAAAGCAAGGGAAGAGCTGTTCAAGCACATTTCAGGATTCATACCACAGCTTACGAGAAGGTTAGGCTCTGCTTTCTTTGTTGTAGGCACTGTATAATTCATTTGTGGGGGCTTTTTTTTTTTTCCTAATTCTTGTGGGTTTTTTCCCTCCTGCATATTGAATCTGCTTTTTTTTTTTTGTTGTTGTCTGGGCAGTAGTCCAGATTTTGGGTTTCCCACTGACTCCTGTGACCTGTTGTCCCTGAGGGCGCTCAAGCATGCCACTCGACAAGCCCGGAGCTCTGTGTGTAGCAACTTGCAGTGCTGGAGCCTTGACACAATTTCACTTGCATTTGGAAGTTTTGATTTCAAACTTAAAATTTCTACCTCTCCCCTATGTCTGCAGGCCTCTCATGAGCAATGTTTTAAAGCTGTTTCATTAACAGTGTAAAGGCTTGTTCTGGAGTGGCAATTCTGCCTTGAAGAAGATAAGAGTATCATGTTTTAAGTTTCTGTATGTTCTTGTTTTGAGAGTGTGCAAGGAGTGTGGTGTATATATCTAAATGTGATTTTTTTTTTTTAGTTGATGGTATTATCCTGCAAATATGTGTGATTTTTTAATGAAGATTTAAGAATTCTGAAAGATTATGTAGACAGGTCAGAGTTCGGAGAGTGATATCTAGAAGGAAAGAAGAGGACCTAGAGGGATTGAAAAAGATTGAGAAAATGAAACCAGGCAGTGATCCGTTCATAGTGCGCAGCCTAATAAACATTAACAAACAGGAACTGGAAAAAAATTACAGGGAAGAATGGCCGAACATCACAAAAAGCCAATGGCATGTTTTGTCAGAAATACTTGATCTGTCTAGCTACAAGTGAAATTTTAGTAGGAACTTGCAGAAGTGAGCAATGGTCTGGAGTACAGTGGCCTCAGAATAAGGTGATGACTGATTTTAAAGAGCAAGTAATATCATCAGAAAGGAGGGGAAAATAACTTTCTGACATTTTGGACAGCAAAGTAAGATAACGGAGCAGGTAGGTGTTGAGGACAAGAATCCAGATAGAATAAGGCCATGTTTGTTGCACAGAGATGGCCAGTGTGTGGAAGAGGATTTTAGCAGTTGCATTTAGAGGATTTTTCTGTGGTGCATAGCTCTAGGCCTGCTGAAGCTGCCAAACAAAACTGTTAGGTTTCTGCCCCCAATTGTCACTCCCCCTACCAAGACTAGTTAACATTTATCAAGAGCTAGCTTGTTGTTAACTTTTAAAAATATTACTGTTTTTGTTGCATGTTTTCATTGGAATATTCTTTGTTGAAAGAATATGGAAAAGGAAAAGTAAACTGAAGTCACAGTCCTCAAATGCAAGTTCAGAAGTTATAAATCCATTAGTAAAGGCAGTGTTCCCAGATTTCTTTATCTTGCTCTGGAGACATAGAGCTGCAGCACATCAATCTTCAGAGGAGAAAAACAACCCAAAATTTAAAAAAAAGCCAGAACTTGCATCTGTCCTTTATTTGCAGGCATTGATTTTCACAGAAGGTGAGCACTTTGCATTTGGATGTGCCAGGATACAGCTTTCATCCAGTCACTAAATACGACAAGCTGTTCAGTGGGATAACACGTAGAACGAGGAAAAAGCAATTCTGTCTAACTTTAATCAATATAAAAAGGTTTGTTGCTGTCTCAAGTTGAAGTGAATTAAGGTCGTTGAAATCTTGTATAATTCTGGTTGTTGGAAAAGCTGTGTTGACTCTGCAAAGTCCAGCAATACCATCAGCCCTACCCCATGGCTAATTCATGATACTCTAATATATGTGATAAGGAAAGCTGCTTTTCACCAGCTACCAAATGAAGGTTAGGGAAGAAAAATAGATGCTGCCAGCCTCTTTCCTGTCAGATAAGGAAAATAATAACCCTTTAGCTTCACTGCTGCTCCATTCAAGTCTCCTGCAGTCTTGGGATGCCTGTTGTATTTATGCTGTAACAGGCACTGTATTTTGCAGAGCCAAATCTTACGGGCAGCAGAGCAACAGATGCACCCACATGTAAACCCTTATGGAAGTCCAGAATTAGCATTGAGCTGAAGCTAGTGACTGTTGTGCATTAGTTTTTGGTCTCTATAAAAATGGGACAGCTTAGTTTTGTTGTCACCAAGATGGAAAGTTCATGCATTCTTCTTCCTCCCTCTTTACCACCTCTTAAGAAAATTGAGCAAATAAGGGTTGTCTGTATTAATGCTGACAATGCTCATACCTATTCTCTTGATGCTTCTTATGAGAAGCAGCTATCTGGAATAGACTACATCTTGCATCCTGGTTTCTGGAAAACAGATGTCTCCTAAATCTGATTATTTCTATTTTTGAATTAGGACTTGACATTGAAGTTTGGGAGCTGGTGATCCTTTCTACACAGAAATGGATTTGATGTGCAGAAGTCAAAGAACTTAAGCTTGTATTTTTCAAAGTATGTATTAGGGCAGTTATCTGCAAAATTCCTAGAGTTCAGGAATCCATAAACATGTTTTCTATTCAAGAATGCCTTGGAATGATTTAGCTTTCAAATACTAGAGCCCAGTTTGCAGTTCTTAGACCAGTTAACACAATAGTGTGGTAGTCCCTCATGAGAGATACGAAGAGGGAATTGCAGAAAGCTACTCAAAACCCAGTTAGCATTCATGTGAGTGTAGTTTAGGATTAAGTACTTCCAAAATTAAATTCCAACTTTTCCACTTCTGTGCTACATCTTTAATTTGTTGCTCTTAAATGAAACACTTTTTTTTTAAAAATTTTTTTTTTTTTGGCAAGTCCTCCCTTCAAAAATGTTCAGTGTGACTCGAGGGCTGACAGTGAAACTCACCTGTCTTTTTCCAAGATTTGTATCTCAGGGCCCAGACACAGGAACAAGTTCCTGCATGCCATCTGATCTGCACTAACTGTGTGCACATTCTTGGTCCACAGCAAATGGGAGGTAATTTGAGTTAGCTTAGCCTTTGATTAAACTATTAATATCTGTTCAGTACTTTGAAGAGATCAGGAGTCGTGCAAGTGCTTGTTAACATTTAGCTTTCTTCAGGAGTAACCTAGACCTTATTGTCATTACACCTGTGGGCACCTGGAGGTCCAGCTGGCCCGTGGCCATACCTCATCCACGAGGGGTCAAGAAACCTGCACGAGCAGACTTGGAAGCTCTCAGTCCCAAGGAGATCCCCAGCAAGAGGGCAACCCCTTAGCCCAAGGCATCTCACAGGAATGCAGGGTGACATTTTTCTGTAAGGGGTGATCTGTGTCTTCCTGCTTCAGAGTGGACCTGAAGTTGCTGTGGGAGATGTGTGAGTGATGCCTCATGCAAATACATGGATAAGCAGTGTCAGAAACCAGTCACAAAAGACACAGATGCCTGTCTGAATTATGGCCTAATGCATCCCACTGTTTGGAATTATTTATGCAAATAGCACTCTGGCACATTAAAACACAGAAAATGTGTTGAATGTCGGGGGAGCTGATCTGCTGGCATTTCTTACTGCAGATCCAGAGCCACTCCAGACTCCCTTTAGCCTCTTGCTGCAGCCATAGCCTGTGACTATACTTAAAAATAGGAGGTGCAGTGAAGGTAAGATAATGATGTATTTATGTGAAGCGGCTTGAAGTTGGCTGTCAGTTTAAATTTATTTTTGCTTTATAGCCAGTGTGCCTCCTTTGACTGTGGGGACTAGAGGTGTTTCAGAGTATTTGTTAACTCTGTGACATGAGTGGCAACCTTGGGGAAAGGGTTAACTCTGAATGACCAGGGTTTTTTTAAGTCAGTTGTTATCAGTGGAGGAAGAGTCATAGCATTATCCCTGGAGTTGAATTGACATGTTTTTTCAGTCCTGATGCTCTAATGTGATTTTGGTTTTTTTGGATAGGACATGTTTTCCCCTCTTGCAGTTTACTGACCTATTCCTGTCAGTGTAATGATCCCCAGCTGTTGCTTTAGCCCTGGCTATTTTCATGCTGGGAATGGGAAGAGGAGGAGGAGAGGGACAGAGGCTAACTTGTTTACCACATTGTGATCTACTTAATTTGTCAAAAATGGCTATTACAGTGCTTTCTGTAGTGCCAAGTAACACTGAAAGGAAAGAGCTGCAGACTCAGACCTTCAAGAGCAAGGAGATGTAAGGACTCAACGCATGCAGAAAACAGAAAAAGAGTAGAAGCTGGGTGTGGTACGATGAGTACAGCTGTCAGTAGCATTTATGCAGACAATGCTTTGAACTAGTAATGATACCAAGTAAAATTTCCAGTAAGTATTTTCCTGCCCTGTCAATTGAATTTTCTTTGTAGTTGAACTGAGCTTCATATTCAGTGGCAGTGGTGCTGAGGTACTGATAATCCCAGCAACTGGGATATTAATAAAGCTTTAAAAACTTGTGTGGCTTTCAGATTATTGATTTTTTTCATAATTATCTGTTGTTTCTTTTTTAAAGAACATATCTCTATTTATAGTTTTAAATAACAAATGACTGATGCTTAGACTTCCCAGGAGCTGTTGAAAAGCAGATGCTTTTTTTGAAAATGGAACTGTGATATTTAAACTCAAACTGCTTTCTTTGCATCCAGAAACAACTTCTGGAGTTAACATGCTTGTTCACTTGTTCAGAGTCCTTGCCCAAAGGACTTGTTCAGAGTCCTTGCCCAAAGATGAAGGGTCAGTGACAGGAGTGGCTTTTCCTTCTGTTTTTGGATCCACCTCAGGCTGCCTGTGTAAATCTTATCTTGGTAGTTTTATCAACCACAAGATCTGTCAGTAGTCACCTCCGATTTTTCATCTTGCTGTCACACCTGCAGGTCATTGATCAACAACTTAGTGAATATCTATACCAAGAATAAGTGCCTGCTTAGATCTTTCACTCAACTCCCATATCTCCAGTCTTTTCTGAGCATCGAATTACTGATTTTGTCACCTGCTGCATCAATAAATTTCAATCCAAAATGTAAAAGCAGCACATTTCTTGGCAGGAACCTCTTTAACTTATGGTAGAAAATGGGATATGACTCCTGATGTAGCTTAGGTTTATCAAATTGAAACACACAGTGAGCCTGTGGAGCGAATTGTGCTTCTTTTTCTTGCAGGAAGCCCTGCAGTATACATAATCTGCCCAACACATTAACATGGAGCAGAATTAATAATTTCTTTAACTTGGGCTAGTAAAAGCAGATACGATGTTTCCCCTGGCATTACCTAATATTTACTAACCTGGTATCTCTCCAAACTAAGAGCAGATCTGCAGTAGCTGAAATATGTTGCAGTATGATGATTGCTAAGAAGAACTGCAAAATGTTGTTTGCTCATTAGTGTATTCAGGAGAGATGAGATAGGTAGAAGAACTGTACTGGTGATCTGTCAGAGTTTATTGTGCTTATAATACAGTTATTCTTTCAAGTGAACAAAGATTTGAACTTTCCAGCCTGCAGTTCTGCCATCTAAAGTTATATTGGCCTGATGCAGCTAACAAGAAATGTGAAAGAAGTTGGTGATAAGGAAGAGGAGATATTGCTTTGGGACATGAATTCTTTGCAATATTGACAGTGAAAGCTGGTGAAATCCAGGTTTTTTAGGCAGTCTTATTTTAAAACTGGCTTTTAGAAATGAACAGCTGTAGAGAAAACCTTTTGTTAAAAGACAGCTTTTTGAAAATTTTCAGTGGAAGTGCCCGTGGTGGACTTTTCTCCATCATAGGGACAGGAATCATCTGTTGCAGTCATGCTTATACAGACCTCATTCTGTGGTCTCTGTCCCCAAAGGCAGCTCAAAGGCCTGTCACCATTCTGAGGGTATTTCCCACAGCAGCTGTGCTGTACCAGCTGACACGTTTAACATCTTTTTGATAACCTTCCTCACTGAAACACTTGTCAGGCTCAAACGTTGTGCTGCCCAGCTGGGTTGCTGTGGGCACAGCTGAGTGATGATCTCTGGGTGACAGAAGGAAGAGATCCACTTTTGACTTTCTCTGTGTGGAGTTTCTGTAGCTTCCTGCTGCTCCATGTTTCTCTAGTAGTAAGTGCCTGGAGACTATAGCTGTGTTTTTTGTAGGAATGGAATGTGGCAGTAGATATGTTCTTTGGTTACTGACCTCTGCAAATTTCACAGCAGTGCTGGAGTCAGAATACAAGCCAGAGACTCCTGTTGCATGATTTGATCAGTATTACAAACAACACATAACCTGTCCCTGCAAATAGTTGTGGGTTTTGTTTCTTACTTTGGTGGATGTTCTTTTTCATCACTTTCTCTTTCGTAAGTTTTCATGCATCTGTGTTACACTTAGGTGTGAAGGTCCTTCTAAGCCTGCTTGCAGCCCTTTTCCGTGCTCTGATGTCAAATTCTCCCTATTCAGAAGTGGAAGACAATATTTCAGAAGTAGATGCTAAACTAATAGTACCTTCGTGTCTCTCTGAGAGACTCTTTTACTGCTGCTAATAATATCTGTCACATTGACTGCAGGCAGTGTAGAGTGAGGATTGTATTTTCAGGACTGACGTGTGACAGCGAATCTTAACTACAGCGGCTGCAAACACTGTCCCCTGCAGCCATCTCCCTGCCTCACTGCTGGAGGGGACAACAGAAGGGAAACGTGTCTGCCCTTCACTTGCTTTTGTTCAGTACATGAGTGAAAGCACACCTCCATTACCAGCTGGAAAGAATCTTAAAGTGTGTGTAATCTGCTGCTGCTGGCAGTTCCCTCTGTGCCCTTCAGCAGAGGACTGAGCCAGTAGTAACATTCTAAACATCTGCAGAATTTGTCCACCAGTCTGAAGGCAGTGGTCATACAGGCCATTCTGGACTGCTGAGTTTTTTTGGCTTGCTGATTGACTTGTCACACAGAATTATATTATTTAAATATTTATAGCTATGATAGCACATTAAGCCTCATAGTTCGAATTGTTCAGTGCTGTGGGTCTTCCCTCATGGAAAAACCCGCAAAAGTCAGTCCTGGAGATCTGTAGTCCAGACTTTTTTTGAAAGAAAGTAAATACCCATCAAGAAAGGAGATAAAAACCAGTAGAAAGATGTTGTATAACCACAGTGCAAAGATTCTGAGAGGCTTTGATGTGATTTTTATGTGTAATGCAATTTCTGGGGGATCAGCTTCCACACTGGGCTCTTGTGGAGGAACTGATTTCTAATGTAGAGTAATATGATGGCCACAGCTGAATCTTGTAACTTTTTTACAAGCAGCAACAGAATTCTAATAGAATTTGTACTTAAACCATAAAGGTGTCAGACTGTTACAGTAGAGAGGCCAGGATCTTTATTTGAACCTCAGATGCCATGGCTGTGGCATGTGTTCTTTGCAGTCTTTGAGAAAACAGCAAAGATGCTTTTAACTACCATGAATTAAAGAAATATGCTAATTCCTTGTAGTATCCACCTGAAATTCTAGCTAAGAGAGAATGCTGGGGCTTGGACAGAAGTTGGTGAAAGGAATGCTAACTAGATAGGGAGTGCTCTGAGTCTTCATTTTGCATGTAATATGCACCTTGGACAAAACCACTTTTGTTTCATGTCCCATGACATAACTGTCAGCACAATGAACCAGCTGAAGTTGGGAGATGCTCAAGCTATCTAATTTAAAATTATAAGACTCAGCTTTGTGAGTTCTCTATATAACTAGTTAATTATTTCTTCTAAAGGACTGCTGGCTTTGTATTTAAGTTTGCATACTTCTAAGTAATTTTTTCTTCTGCTTGAGGAAAAAACACATTTGCTCTCATTTGCATTTGGTTTCAGTAAACCAAACATCTTTAGGTGGTTAAAAATCCGAAATGGTCTTGGAAATATAGAATTATTCCATGTTGTAGTGGAAAACCCAAAAACACAGCTCATATGCCGAAGTGTCCCAGCTGTTGCCACAGGAGTTCTGTGGTATCTTGACCATGAGATGATTCCTGTGAAGAAACCTCTGTCTGTAGAGGGTGCCCTGTGGCAGAAGGAAGGCTGAATCACTGGGCCAAAACCACAGTCTCTCAGAAATGTTTGAGGAAGTTTGTGACCTTGATCTGTGAGGCTGTTAGTACACCGGAGCACTCTGCTGTTGCAGAAATTCAAGTGTGGGAGGCGAGCTATGAAGGAAAAATATTTGGCCATGTCTGCTTTGCTGCAAAAGGCATGGGAAGATTTCCTCATCAATTTTAGTGTTTTAACATATCTAATTGATTGTGTGTTTTGTGGATGTGTCTGGGCACTGTCTCAGTGCTTGATTTTCTTTCTGCTTGTTAGAAACCCACAAAAACACATCCCCTGAACTCAGAGTTTTAGATACAATGGAAAATTATTTAGATTCTGATGTACCTCCAAATGTTTGGTTTTTTCCTTCTGTATAGTTTCTCAAAAAATATAAACAACTCCCATGTATAATCTTTATGGAAAACAAAATGGTTGGAACTCTTTCTTCTTATAAGCAGAGATACCTCTATCTTTCCAAGAAAAAAATGAAAAGGATTTGAACTTGTGTTTCCCTTGTGTAGCTTGCCTTTTGTACTGTCACCTTAGTAGACAGCTGTAGATCTAATTGTCAGGATATATCTACCCATTCCTGCTTTTTTCTTCATTTGTCCCCATCTGCCATGTCATATCAAATTATCTGGGAGAATTTCTTTCTAGGGTCTTCTTTGCAAGCTGGTTAAGGGCAATGTTAGTTCCTCCTTGTTCATTGTTTCATGGAAAAATACAAATCACTGTAGACTGTGACTCAAGTTTACACAGGGAGCTGGGAAATTCTCTCTGTTTTTCCCCCCTCAGGACTTCTCTTCCAGCTATATATGGTAACAATGGATATATAGATGGCATCAACAAGTACTGATTACAGTTAATATTTACTGTATTCTGATACCGGTGGGTCAATTTTAGGTAGACCTTTCCACATAGGTATTTTGTTACAGGTCATCTTGTTGGATCATGCATGGTAGCCAGATTCCATAGATATGGATATGTGCCTAGTTATTCACATACTTAGTTTTCACCTAACCAGTACTACTGAGACAAAATGATTTTATAAGAATCAGTGCCCTGCACAGAAAGCAAACCAACTATTCCTGTTGACAAGCTTGTTGTGTGTTTTTACATGTTGCATATCTTACTAAATACACCATGTTACGTGTATTTCAGGTTAATTCCTTAAAGTTGTGTTTTAACAGTTTCAGCGAGTGCTGAGATGGATTATAGGTGTACCAGGATTTTCTGGTTAAGTGTGGGTGTCTGTGTGTTCAATAGAAAGACTTAGGTGCTAATAGTAACGAATGTATATCTCATTTTAAAATCTCAGTATCAAAGGAGACAAAACTGGCATTGTATTAAAAAGTAGCAGTGAATAAAATGGCATTAAGTCCCCCTAAATATTACGTGTTTAATGGAAGTGGCAGGAGTTAAGTCATGAAGGAAGAAGGTAAAATGCACAGCAACTGCTAGTCCTAATTATAAATAAACATGAAAAGAACCCTGCAAAATTAAGCATAGCTTTCATAGCAATAATCAAGTTTTCATTTATTTGAGTCATGTACATGACTAGCACCTGTGAAATGAGCACATTCAGTTGTGTGCAGTATTGAGACTACATCTCAGAAGTAAAAAAGTAAACTTCTAAGGCTATGAACTGGTTCTTCCTCTGGGATCTGCACATTTTACCACCAAAATCAATGCTGACTTGAGCCTTGGAGAGCCACTAACAGGAATAACTGTTCTGTCCTGTCTGGAGCTGAGGTCATCTTATGTCTTGGTACTTGGATGGTGCTACTGATTTTGTTTGTTTTATAGTGCTGTGTCCTAACAAAACTAAAATTGCTGTAAATGCTGGTTTTATCTTCTAAATACAGTTTTTAATTAACATCAACGTGATTTCTACATTTGTCAAATTTGATATGAAGCCTCAAAAATGACCTGCTGAGGTAGCTTGTTCTGTGCTCACAGTGTGAGCCAGTTACTCTGTGGTAATATGTGAGGATGGAAATAGAACCTTTTACTTTTGACTGTGTAAGTGCTTCTGATTTCATATTCTTCAGGGACCACTTTCCTCTGTAGGTTGGGATTTTTGATTCTGCTAAATTAACCGTATCAAAGAATCTGTATTTGTCTGTCTCCATTAAGAAAACTACTTAATGCCTCATAAGATTGACTCATTAACAGATAATACAGTATTCCATCATCCTTTGAAAACATCTTTTAAAATTTTTCCGATTTCATATTTCTCTTCGAGTAGCATGCTCCCAACAATAAAGGACTATTGCTCTGAACCTGTTTTTTGTTTTTGTTTCTGGCCAAAACTAGTCTTCTGGAGCACACTCATATAGACAATCAACAGGCATGTGTAAGCTGCATGTCATGTCAGTGATTTTATGTGACCCAAGAAGATTTTGAACTGTAGAAGCTTTGAAGACTGTGATTTTATCAAGAAACAAGCCCTTCTTGTTCTGAGAGTGAGAGTCAGTCTATTTTCTCTTTTCCTTGTCTTTTTGTCTTCTTAATTGACCAGTCACTCATTCTTCTGTACTTTTCAGCTGTTTTTAAGAGCTTCTGGGCATTTGAGAGCCTGATGGCTTTTTGAAGTGCTGGATGGAAAAAAACAACTCCAGTGTGATATGACCCACATTGCATCTTTGGATTATTGCTAGCACATCTGCTGAGGAATATTTTGAAAGTCGTTGCTTTGGAAGTGAAGAAATCATTTTTTCTGTTTTTTAAGAATCACTTGATAGAGGGTTTAGGTCTACATCAGGCAGAATCATACTCCTGCTCTCATCTGTACAAATGTTTAATGCTTTCATAGGCTTCCTAAGAGGATAAGAAATAAGAGGTGATCATGAAAAGAGTTTCAAGTCCTCTATACAAGAACTGCCTTTGATGCAGTATGGCTTTCTCAATTAACCCTCCTCTTTGGCTTTGTTCCTGCAATCATCTCTGTTGGACAAGCACAGCTGGGTAAGGAGTTTGTCAGTGTTCCCCAAACTGGTGCAAGACACCTTTCCATCTCAGCATATTGCATCAGGATGTGCTGATTTCTGCAGTGCTGCGAAGAAATCCTCTTTCATCACTCTCAGAACCTGCAGTAGGGAACTGCTCCTGATCCTGGTTTTGTTTCCTGTTCAGGATATTCTTCACAGACCTCCTCTTTGGGTGTAGGGAGAGCAGTCCCAATGCTACTTCTCACAGAGAGAAGACCACAGCATGAATACAAATAAGTGGCTTTTGCCTCTAGTGTGAAATGTTCTTGTAACAGTTGAAGGGACCAACCCAAATTTTCTTTCTGTTCTTTACCCTCCCAAACTCCATTTTCTCCATAGCATGGTTGCTAAGGAAGAGTGGAGGAAGCTGCCTGCATTTTAATAGCAGCCATTGTTGTTTTGGTAGAGAAAAGAGGTATTGGAATGTGAGATAGTCTCAAACAGCAAAGAAATAAACTTCTGCTTAACTGTCCCTTTGCCCAGGCTTGCTTCAAGCTATTCTTTAAAATGCATTGAGAGGAACAGAACAGGCTGCTACTCCCAGCAACAGTAGGTGCTTGCAAATTGTGAGGATCAACAGTGTATCTGCTGCTTCTCCTTCACCCCACAGAGGGACATGAATTTTTAGCATCCCCTTCCCAGGGTAGCAAACTGTCATATAATCCCTGCAGTTTGGGTGTCATTTACAGTCTGCTTCACTTAAATGCTTCTCTGTTAACTGCACAGTCTGCTTAAATGCAAAGCCAGCATGTGTTCCTCATCAGCAGTTAGTGGATTAAAATGCTGTTAGGCTCAGAAAATTGCCTTTAAAAAAGGCCCAAAAAGTTAGCTTTTCTTTGTTAGCTAGCACATTCTGTGTGGCATGGGGTGTGTTGTCAACAGCACCGGAAAAATGCAGCTCTGAAACGGAAAAAGTAATCCATCTCAGCAATTTAAGTTATTCAAAATTAATTTTGACCATTGTATACTCCCTCAGTGATCACAGACTGTCATAGCTGAATTTCTCTTACAGCTTCTCGTGGACACTACAAATAGTTGGGGCACTATAAATAGTTTGCTGCTTCTCTAAAGAAAGGTGTTGCAACTGGAGTTTTACAGATGTTGCCCTTGCTGGTGAATCTAATCTGGCTTCCTGTTGAAGCATGAAAAACCAACTGCAAGTCAACATTTGTTTTGTAAGATGGCACAGCTGAAAAATGCTCAGAGACCATTTCTCGGTGTGAAGGAAAAGTTTCCTTACCACAAGAGAGTGAATTCAGTCATAAATGTAGGATATAGCTTCCACAGAAAACAACAGCTGGTGTGCTGCATATTGAAAAGCTGAATTTGGCATTTGCTTCCAGTCAAATGTGACTATCTAATCAGAAACTAGGAAAAAAATTCTCTTCTTAGTGTAATGAGAAGGGCTGCTGGCCGAGTGGTAAGTGGAAAGGTGGCCTCACCCTTCAAAGCAGTAGTTCCATGGCACTATGATATTTGAGTAAGAGGCCCCAGTTCTGCACAAACAGCTGTGACAACTTTGTTCAGCAAATACCCTGTGTCATCAAAGGTGCCTTTTATTGTTGCATATTATAGTTAAGTTGGTTGCATATAGGCTGTTGCAAACAGTGTTATACACACTGGACTGAAAAATTGGAAAGTGTGTGTGGGCTGCAAATGGGGGCCTAGTGCCACATTTCCTTAGTTTGTCTCTGACCCTCACAAAGTAAACCTAGTCAGACCTGCTCAGTGCTAGGCCAGTGAAAATTCTCCTGAAATACCTTTGTCACTGCAGAAAGGTAGAGGTGTTGAGCTAACCGGCAAGTTCCCATCCCAGCTTGTGCTGTATTAGTGCTTTCTTGGGAGTTAAGAGGATGCTGTGTAGCCCAGTGCTTTCAAAATGGGCTCTGCAGAGGTGCTGAACAATGTACAAATAAACGACCATGAGCCCTTACGAGCATTAAATTGCTTTTTACTGCTTTTACTTATGCTTGCACTTTCCTCAGCTTAGATAATGAAGTTAGGCTAATTTCACTTGTTCTTCTGTAGTTTCTCTTCCTAATCACATGGCTTATTGATTGGGTGGCAAGGATGAATTCTTCTATCAGGCAGACTGCTTTCACTGAATTTACAAAATTGATAAAGAATGTCTGCGGGCATACAGCCTTTCTTGTTAACATGCAGGGTATGTCTTGCACTCTCCCATTTTTCATAGGTATCCCAGCCTGAATTCCAGGGAGTTCTGCCTCCCTCAGCCCCTCTATAGGGTTTCATTTGGCTCTAGCAGCCTTGCTTCCTTCCTGTTCTGCACTACTGCTCATGCTGTCCCAGTTGTAATCCACCATATGGCTGTGCTTAATCATTACCTTGGTTGGGCGACCTTAAGCATCGTTTGGGATTCCTTAGCAGAAAAGGTTTTGTAGAAATGTGAGCACAGACTCCCTTTGGCAGTAAGTCTCTATTCAATATAACATGTGCAGGGTCTCACCACAAGCTGCAGTTCACAGCCATGTGCTTCTTCTCACTGGTTTTCAAAAAAAACAGGAAATGCAGAATATTTTTTAAGTCTGTTGTCACAAACCTGTCCTGGTATGTGAGACAATCTTTGAAAAGAGATTTTTATTTTATTTTTCTCTGTTGAAATGTTGAGATGCAGAATCTGCAGTCTGGTTTCTGCAGTAGTTCTAGTCACACTACTAAATGCAGTGTGGTTTAGAAATAGAAGGGCTTTCAGATATGTATGTGTAAGGGCAGGCATGCTGCTGCAGATTTAGATGATGAGCTGCAAAACCCAGCTTAGCTCATCATAGATATTTGTTCTTGCTTCTGCTTGCTACTACCAGCCATGAGAAACTGGTCTTGGAATATGTCTGAAGGTTCCCTGTTGAGAAAGTTTTATGAACAAAAAATAATCATGACATGCTGTATTTTACTAACAGGGTAACTCTGCTGATAGTAGCTGTTTCACAATATCATTTGTCATTTAATACATCTCCCACCACTGCAATTCTTCTCTACTCCTCATAAACTGCTGGCAGTGGTCCTCTATTTTAGCTCCCAGATTTCTCTGGAATGTGTTACTAATTCTTGGAACAGTCCATTAGTGATACAAAAGCATTGTTCAAAATTTAATTGGGAATGTTTCATACTTATGAAATATATAGATTATGCCCAGTTTTGAGTGGGAAAATCTGACAAGCATACAAATCCCACAAAATATTGCATATAGCAGAAGGGCACCAGTTTGGAACTTGTTTTCTTGCCAGCAGCTATATACTGCCCTTTATATAACCTGATTTATTCTTCATTTGAAAATTAATTTACAGGTTAAGTACAGGGATAAAGGAAACAGAAGGTTGTCCATTAGTGATTGAAAGACTTACACTTCAGTCTGTCTTAGAGTAGCTTTGAATTTCTCTGGTCATTCTAGACCTTTGGCTGAGCTCCACGTACAACAGCCTTGGATTGGTGCTTGGGACATCTGTTAATCTATATATAGGATTCACACACTTGCACATGTAAACAGGTGATCTCCTAAATATATGAAATGGCATTGGGAACTCCAAGTACTTAGTTAAGCCAAAATGTATTCAGGAGTGAACCGAAAAAATCCTTCTTGCCCTCTTCCCTGCCGCAAAAATAAGCTGAATTGGGGGAAAACCCCCAGCTTTATGTGCTGATTATAGCTTGTGCTTAATACATATGTACATACATTCTTAAATCCCAGGAATTGCTTCGTGCTTGTAAAAAAGGGTGCTGACAATGACCTTTTTTTTTATTCTCCAGTTTAGTTCTCTTGACAGTTGCTAGTTTCCTGCTGTGAAGGGACATAGGGCTTAAAAATAAAAGGTGCATATAATGGGTAGAGAAAATGGGTAGTAGATGGTAACTGGTAAAGAAATATGATATATTTAGAAAATTCATAAGGGAGGTTGCAGTCAGGAGGGGAATTTTAAGGCATTTGATGAGGTCTCTAGCAGTCTGACTGAGACTCATTTCTAATAAATCTGGGAACAGCAGGGAGACTTCAGAAGAGCAAAAGACCAATAACATTTTGCATCACTGCTGACAGAGTTAAGAGTGGCTCATCTGCTATCAGTTCCAGGAAAAACCTACGGAAAATTTGATCAAGAATTTAGGTGGTATAAGAATAGCAGTATAATCACGCTGATCAGCTTTTCAGTTTGTGAAAACAGGTCTGCTTGAATGTGATTTTGTTGTTTGGATAAGTGAAATTTGGTTGCTAGGGGTTTTGTCTGGGTGCACCAGACTTTTATAACATCTTTAGCTTAGTAGTGAGTGGTGTTTTTTGGTTTTAAGAAGTATATTTGAATTTAATGAAGTACTGCTTAATTGGATTAAGAACTGGTTGTAATCATAGAAAGCAGAAGAGCGTTTCTGGTTGAAATCAGCCTGATGCAGTCTGAAAACACATGCAAGAGATGGTAGGAGCATGGACAGAACCAATACTAGTGGGGGACTAAATAATGACATAAAAAAGTGGTTTAGATCATTTAGGCAAACAGAGACAGTAGAGCAAAATGCACATTAATACAGGTGACAGTACAGGTGTGCACCCAGGAGCAAAAAATGCCAGCCACACCTGTGTGGGGGAGTTTTTTGCTGAAAATCCCTGACTCTAGGAGGTGAAAGGTAAATAGTAGGTGTAGTTAAAAATGCGAGGGAAAGCAGATGGCAGTAAGTGGCAGGAAGGGCTAACATACGTTACAAGATGTGTAAATAGGAAGACATGAGTAATAATGAGATTATCTGCACTTACAGCTGAGGAGAGGGACCTGGTGCTCTAGGTCTGTGCCTTGTCTGTATACATTTAGTAAGATGTGCTTATTTAGGGTATAGATATGAGTCCCTCAATGGCTCACTAGTGGAAATAATGCCATGCAGGAGGAGATTTAATGGACTGCTACCTAACAGAGCAGAAATCACTTCGTGGCAATGTGCTGTTGGAAGGATGAAGTCCAACTCCCACCTTCAGTGCTGGGAATTACCTGATGTCCGGGTTATTCCACTACAGCTCCTGGCTATGTGGTCATCCTCTTCAACTCGCTGACGCAAGAACTGTTGCCAGTTTTGGCTGGGCTGTGGTCTCTGTGGTGTCAGTGAGTCCAACCAGTCAGGGGAGCACGAAAGGTGATGGGGGGAGTGAGAGATTCAACACTGTCTCAGCAAGGTGTTAGATCGAGAGCTCATGTAGATTGGGTTGTGATAACCTCAAAGCAAATCCAGCAAATGATGAGCTCTGTGAGCAGGCTGGCTGTGAGCTGTTAGCCCTCAGCTAGCGCAGAAGTAGGAGTGCAATCTCATGCTGGGTGGGAGGGAGGGAGGGAGGAAGAGTCTGGAACTACCACTTCTGTTTGCAGTTTCACAGCCAAACGAAGGGCCTTTCCTTCCCCTCTGTGTTCCCTCCTCCTCCTTCTGGCTCTTGGCTGATCCCACACAGAATTACCATGGTGCTCTGAACGTCCTCCTTCCCTCTCTCACTTCCACGTACTGAAAGAAAGTAATTTTCTGCCCAGGATCCATATATTAAGAAATCATAGTTTATCTTAAGAAACAGAAGAGAGGTAACTTGTTTGCACACTGTGTGCGCAGAGGTACCTCCACAGGTAGGAGGTACTCCTCTTACTGTCATAAACAGTTTCAAAAAAAGGTACATCAAGAATCATAGAAGTGGGAGCCGACAAATCCAAGAAGATAATTAAATGTGCGTTTAAGAGAGGGTGATTAGGTGCTATGGAAACAACCATAGGAAGAAAAAGATGGATCTCTTTTTTCATACACACTAAGACCAGAACCCTTATTGGAAAATGTATCTTGGTCAAATGCAAACTGCAAATAGGAGGTTGAAAGAAGCAGGTAAAATGTGATGATGTCTGTAAGCAGACAAAGTGGCATCTCCTTAAAATTTTTAATCTCTGCTTTAGGGAGTGTACAGTACAAATTTGGATATAATGTATGGAATTAATATACTGGACTAGCAGAGTGCTTAAGAAAGGAGGCATAAGGGTTATAATGGGATTTCATAGTTAGACTGTAGGGCAGTTTTGCTCTCCAGTGGTTCCATTACATTCGTGTTCACTTTCATTATGTGGGCTGTACAACAGGTATAAGCTTGACAGAGAAATTCAAATTAAAACAGGGGAGATGAGATTCATTCATCATACCATTCATTTTATAGTATTTTATGCTGAGTATCCTTAGGAGTTTAGGCTTGATTGCAAATGGGATTCAGTGATACTCAGGTTGTCCTAATTTGAGACATATGTGTATCTACACATTCATGTGAATTTTTTCTTCAGTTTTGAAAGGTTGCTTTCATATAGAAGATGTCTTTGACTGTAAGAACAATCTGGAATGTTGCTTTGATTGTATAGTTTAAAGGGAAACTGCTGTTCTAATCTAAATGTTGAAATTATGACTATTTCAGGGATTTGCACTAGAAAAAGCCCCAGCTAATTGCATTTCACACAGGTCATGAATATGCTCTGTTATGCTAAAATAAGTAGAAAAAATTCTAGTGATAAGGGGTTTCTTTTGCCATGGAAGGACACTTCTAGATCTATCTGTGGTATTTCACGAGATGTTTCTGAAGGTGAATTTCCGAGCTGAGGAAGGAAATCAGCCTTGTAATTTAGAGTAACGACTAACAATTTTGACATACCGTTTAATCTGCACATAGTAATTAGAGTTTTCAGGAGTCATTAGCAGCTGGGGTGTCACTCTGTGTTTATTGGAGGACTGTCAGCTGGTGTTTCTCTTTGTTTGTTTTTTAATATTAATGGTTTGGAAAGCAGTTGGTGCTCTAGAAAGAACTGAGAAACAGGCCTGGCTTTGTGGATTTTTATCACCCTGCCAAGACCCTGCGCAACTTCCTCTCCCCCTGCCTGCAGCAGCCTACGGAAACCTGACTGCTGGGGGCCACTTCTGCAATTGCAGCAGGGCAGGGCAGCAGGGTGGGAGGAGGGTCTTTTCCTTCTGCTGCTCACCAGTGCCTTGGCATCCAAAGAGGAAAACAAGATGCATTTGAAAATGTCTCTTCAGTTGTTTCTTGCACTGATGGGTTTCCTTCTCTCCCCTCTCTCTGCTGTCGTGCAGTGCTGCAGTTGAAGCTCCAGCAGCGACGCACACGGGAGGAGCTGGTGAGCCAAGGGATCATGCCGCGTAAGTACCACTTACATTCTTTGCCTTGGTGTTTTTGTGCATGCTTTTTGGTGGAGAATGGTTTCCCATGCTATTCGAAAGATCAGGTTCTACGCTTCTGCATGAAAAACATCATATGTGAGAGCCCCACCCTGTCCCACCCAACTTGGTCCTTCTGAAGTGTTGGGGCCACCTATGGTCCTGAGGAGGAGAGTAATGGCTGCAGGTGTAACTGCACTGCGAAGCTGGGCTTGCATTTGATCACACTGCACAGTCTTCTGGAGAGCATACTATGTTAGAAGTGCCTTATATACTTGACTCGTGCTGGTAATCACTTGTAACAGGCTTCCTGCCTCTACAGTTTCTGTTCTTACAGTGTGTCAGCTCCCCAGACCTCTGAGGCACTTGTAACTTTGTGTCCATAAACTGACCAAAACCAGGCATTGTGTACAAGATTTTAACCAACAAGGGTCCCTGTTTTATTTTTGTAGCTAGAAAACAGCGTGAAAGAGCCCTATGGGCATCAGCCATTGCTCTTTTTGCAGGGGAAGGCAAAATTTGTGGACCCAGAGAAAGTTAACTTCTCTGGGTAGACACAGAGGATCTACCCTAAAGCCAAGCTTTCACTGTCAGTGTTGGAGAAGGTATTTTTCTGTTTTGTTCCCCTCCTTCCCCCAAAAATGCAAAAAAGGTATCTGACAAATAGTTTTGTCACGCTTTGGTACCTCGGAACTAGATGACTTATAAGTAACAATTTGAAGCAAGACCACACAACAAATGTTTTATTTTTGAGGTCCTCTCAGTTTCATGCAACAGTTGTAGTAAAAGGCAGTGGATCAGGTATGTATTTTCCTCTTTCAAAAGCTTTCCTTCTTCCCTGTTTCACAACCTTTACTTGAAGCTGGTGCAGTGATGAGGATTTTCTCATTTCTTTGATTTCTAGGGTGCCTACTGTAATATGACACAGTGGTGTGACTTAGACTTTGCCGAGGGCTGAAGGTTAGGCTGTCAGCTCTCTCTGAATGAAAAGAACCTGTCAGCAGCATTCTGTCAGCTGAAGTGGCTTGCTGAATGGCAGTAATGTTCTCAAGAGGTTTCTGGGACCCCTGTTTAAAATTATATTGCCAAAGCAAAAAGATTTATCTGTCTAGATAAATCCTGCCTGTTGTCTATTTTTTAACCTGGGGATCTCTTATATGTCCAGAAGCTTCTACAGAATACACTTACTTGCTTTTGGATGAAAGGCTAGTGTCCCAGTGGCTGCCTTTTTAATAATGCTTCCCAGAAGAAAATGTTCCTGACTTCTTTGTGGTCTCCTGCTTTAGGTGGATACGTATGCAAATACTGTATTAACTTACGTTCAGTACTGGCTTTCTTCAAAATGTGGCTGGCCAAACTTGTGATTCCTGAGAGGGGTCTGTTTTACAGGCCTTTTGAAAATGAGAGCCTTGCAAGTAATTCAAGTAAGGCATCCAGAATAATTAGCGAGTCTTAAATTTGTTTAAAACATAGCCTAAATTATTAGTCTTTGCAGATTTGTGTTCTTCATTGCTTCATTTATATCTCTTACATGTGAGTTTTGTGATGGACCAAAGAAAAACACTCAGTGAACACTCAGTGAAATGTCATTGTGAAAATATTGGCAACACATGAAAAGGTCCTTTCTGCAATGGAGAAAACCCACTTTAGCACATCTGTTCTAAACATGATTTGAAATTAGTTCCTCCCAAGTAATGGTGTCATTTACCCATACCGGCTGACTGGAAATAACTGCACATAGGGAAATGTTTAAAACATAACTTGCCTGGGCCATTTTTGAAGAGATGATCAGATGTGAGATAAATTGTGATACTTAAAGCAAAAGTCCCATTTTTGACCTGAGAAGTACAGAGGATCACTAGGGACCATGTTTGTCCAGAAGGCATCTCAGAGCCATGACAGCTTTACTTCTACTTTCAAGAGTCCAGAATGGACATTTTTACTACTGCTGGGAATGTGCAAGTATCCTGTACTCTTTCTTCTCTCTGGCCTGTACCTCTTGTCTGTGAAAACATTTAGGTACTTAATCTTGTTCTGCTGTCATCTGCTACTGAACATGGCTAGCTGGACTTGTGTGTCCCTCTTGGGTTTGTTAGCCAGGAACCAAGCTCCACACAGCCCTTTATGATGATTCAACAAAGTATAAAATTTGGAATCCAGAGGATGGTTTGGTGATGAACTAAATGAGCTGGAGTGCTCTTTCCATGTCAGATGCTGGTTGGTTTTTGTTTTTCATTTACTTTCTGTCTGGAGACTCTTAACGCTCTTGAGAGAACTGTAATGGTTGTGGTTCTATATGCATTACAGCTTGTGTCAGGAATGTGCTTTTGAAGCTCCTGATTGCACCTGCCTACTGTACCTTGCTTTGCACCACGAAATGAAGTTTGAGAGCTGGATTAAATTGGAATGAAAGTAAAGGGGAAAATATTCTGCCTAGAGCTAATATGCATTCAGCCCATGGGACCAGACTACAGCTTGTCTGGCACCACACCTCCAATTCACCTTCACATCCAGAGTGTGGATGTTACTTCCTCAGCATCGACTTTTTTTCTGTTTTGGTCTTACTGTGCTTTCCTACATGTTCACTTGGATTAGCCTTTGGTGCAGATCAGTTCCTATATATCTTGAGGCCAACAGATGTGGAAAAATCCGTGAGCCAAGTGTGGGAGAAGTGAAAGGTTTTGTTTTACATTATAAGCTAGGTGGTGTGCACTTGGTACCTTTGGTTCTCCTGACTGAATCTAAACCTCATGTAAGATTTATTCTGCAGGTTGGTGCCCTAAAAGAGAAATTTCATGTCAGGCTTCTGAGGTTTTTGGACACTATAAATATGAGGAGTGGGAGATGACATGTTTGTGTCACCCTAAAGTGAGAGTGAGAGTCATGCTACTCCTGCTGTGCTGGTTCATAGCAGAACTGGGAATTGCTTACTTTGTCCCATGTGGAATTTTGTTTATATGATAGAGTGGAAAGGCAAAAGTTTCGACATTTTTTTGCCAAGTACACTTAATCTCACTTAAATAACCTTCCCAACCCACCAGCCACCTACAGTAGGGCTTTGCTCCACTAAAAGATTAGTGTATTGTAGTGAGAAATAAAGTACTTCCAGGCAGTGAAAGAGGATTCAGAATAATTGGGTTTTATGCTTCATTAACTCTTCTTGCTTTCTCTTACCACTTCGTGGTAACCTTTTACTAGTAGCAGGATTCATTAGTTGAAGATTAAAATTCTCAGTTGTCCTTAGAATTTCGTAGAAGAAAGGTGGGAAGCAAGTCTTCACCTGCAGCTGACATACCTGTGATCTGAGCTAGAATGACTATATCTTGAAAAAAGGAGAGCTGAGTTTTCATATTTATTCACGTTTTGGCCTATTTTCTAACAGTGCAAATAGACAAGCCTTTTTGCTATTTGCATTTTTTTGTAGCTATGCAGAGATGATTTTCGTCTCCTCGTCCTCACAAAATGCAAGTTTAAAAAAATCTGCTGTCTGTGCTCAACTCTTTGAACTGTTGTGCTGTAGAAGAACAGCCAGATGCTGTCATTTTTTACAGCATTGAATTTAAAGGTTATGGCTACTGTAGAGTTCTTTTGGGGAATATTAAACACCCCATTTTTCACTCTTGAAGAGAATGTTTAAAACAGTAGCTAATGCAATAGAAAGTTACGTGGAAAGTATCTTCAACTAAAACAGCAAAAATTTTTAGGGGAAAGACATTTGGCAAATGTAGCAATACTCAGTTATGCAAAATATGTAACTCTTTTTCTCTTTTGCAAGATTTAAAGCTTCGCATGCCCTTTGTTTTATCCATCAGGATTGTGATCTTTGGCTTCTGGCTGGAAACACAAAACACAGGCAAGAACGCAAGGTTGTCATGTGGCACAATCCTGCAGGAAAGCTGTTTTGACCATCACATCTGTCTAAGCAGGCAAAGCAGAAGTAGATAATTTCTGGGAACGTGCCTTGTGTTGCTCTGTAGTAGTGCTGTGTGAGTCTCTGCAAAATGACACAGGCATCCTTTGAAAAGGTCATCGTCTGTGCTGAAATCTAGAAGGAGGGTGGCTGCTGTCCAGGCTGAGAATTTCCAGGAGCTTCTTCCTCACTTCAGTGTATCTGATGTTTGCCAGTTTTTGTGCCCACATCCAACTCCTCTGTATGTTTGTGTTCCGGGATGCAGAACACATGACTGTATCAGGACACAAAGAGGATGGAAATTGTGTATGGAGATTCTAATGTGACTGCTTTTACAGGTGCTGAGGTGTTCCCATGCTCTAGATCTGTGCTACCAGCACTCAGTTTTTGCTTGGATGTGCAGTCTGCTGGATGCTTGAGTTTATTTTGGAGTATGAGAGTGTATTTTGTCCTCAGAGTCCATGAGGGGAGCGTGCCATGGTTCAATTGCAACATGTCACACAATTAGAAATTATTGTAATGCAGCAGGCAGTCTAATGATTATGATCTCATTAGGCTTCATATCACTACCTGCATTTTTTTTCTGGCTCTAATGTTAATGGACAAAATGTAATATTTGTTATAAAACTAAAATGCAGTATTTGCTTTTTTGGGAGTCTGTGAGACATTGCTTAGAATGAATTCAAAAGGAATTGCTGTTTACTGGGGACACTTGGTGATTTAATGGTACAGAACACAGGTTATGCTTAGGCAGTGTTGATCATCATCTAGACAAACATTGTAGTAGCTGCTCTTCTTCATCCAGCATAGCTACCATCACAAAAGATCAAGGATCTTTGAGGCACTGAATTCAGGAAGCAAAGTGCTTGCCACCAGTGAGTTCTAAGGTTAAATCATGTCTCTATACTTCAACATCTCAACCTTGAAATTTGTCCGTACATCCACACTTGTGTTGTGTAGGGTAGCTACAAATGCTGTTTCTGCTTTAGCCTTTACGTGATAGTCTAACCACTTCTCAGTTAAAAAAAAAAAATAGGTTTTAAATACTTGAAGATCATGCACTTCTAACTTCATTGCATTGCTCTGTATTTAATATTTTTGTTCATATTTTCTTATTTCTTACTATGAAACTTGTCAATTTAATATATATGTGCTAATTGAAGGAGACCTGTCAGTTGAGGATATAATTGCCCTTTGGTTTCTGTTACATAAAATAGCTACAACAGAACATACTAAATGTCAGAAACAAAAGAAAAAGCTAGTTTTATAAATTGTTTAACTGTTAATTGTGAAGTAGGAGCATCTTTTTGTATGTGTCAGAGAAAGGAGAGGCAGCAAGCTGTTGGAACATGACAGTTATCTACAGTTGCAGTATTTTTCATGGCATGAGCTGTTCTGCCATCATGCTGGTGACTTCAGGTGCAATTCTTCATGCCTCAGCTGTATTTTCCTTTCTTCATAAAGGCTGGGATAGATGAACTGCTGTGCCTGTGTGGAGTTTTACTGGCTTGGAACTGTTGCAGTGTGGCTGCGCAGCCGACATTTCAAGGTTGTTGTGTGTTCTGTGTGAGCTGCAGCTAAACCCATTGCTTTAACACCCTGAAAGAACTCTTCCTGCTACGTAATGTGTCCCCGTCATTCTCTCACTGCTTTGCATATCAGATCTTTGTAGTGACATTCCTATAGTTTTATGGCATCTATTTATAGTAACAAAGCAAAAATACACATTTTTACTTCCCTGCCTTCTAATGTCTGCTGTTCTGCACATTGGCAACTGCTTCACTTTCATACTTTTAAGCTGGAACTCTAATTTCATTTAAGACAAGGAGTTAAAAACGTTTATGTGGACTGTAAATGTTGTTATTCCCAAACTTGTTTAATAAAATGTACAAACCTGTGAAGTCTTTAAGATCTAAAAATAATATATTCTTTTAATACTTCATAAACCTCTGTATCCTTGCTATTTTTTGGTTCACAGTATAGAGCATGGAACCTGAAATACAGAAGCTGCAGATAGACTTAATATACTCAGTGTCATGCTCTGAGAGTAAGACTAGAACACTAAGCAAGTATTGTAAAACAAAAAAAAGTGTAGACAACACTTGCAGCTGTACTTCTGTTTCTGGTGTGTTGCACAGAAATCTGTTACTGGTTTTTAGTTTGGTTGTATACCTATAACTTGTCTCCCAGGAATTATTTGCTGGTTATTTGACTTTGATCTTTTTTTCTTGAAGCTCAATTTCAAAGCCTTCAGGCTTTGTATGTAGAAGGAGTCTGTAGATTTAAAATGAGATTCTCATTGTTTGAGGCCTAAAAACTGCATCTGCTTTGTTTGTATTTTTAGATATCTGTCTCTGTGTGTTTTCCATGTGTTTATATCCTCTGTGATTAATAAGACATGATTGGAGTAGTAGAGTTCATTGTGTTAGGATGGAAATTTGCTGTTTGACCCTTCTGAAGCTGTAGAAGGAAGACCATGCTTAGGTGTTTGATAGGCTGTGTTTGGTCCTTGATCCCTGCCATATGAAAGATTTAACTCTGCTAGTTGCAAGAGAAATGTCATAATTCGGGGGAGTAAAGTATGATGTGCAATACAGTTTTTTCCCTTCTTGTTCCCACAGTTGTCTTGGGTTCATTCTTACTTGCTGTCTAGGAATGGTGTCTCCTTTCTATTTTTGTGATCCCATACCTTTCCCACCCTGGGCACTTTGGAAAGTTATCAGAAAAGTTTGAAGAGGCCAATTATTCATGCAAGAAACAGGCATGAAGTCTGGTCCATGAATGCATGGATCAAAGGGTTCCTGGTAAAAATTCCTTGTCTCCCGTTTCCTCTTCAGTTTGGGGGTGGTATAATCCTAATTGTAATGAAGCTTTGCTTTTTCTTGTTTTTCATTTCAGGATTTAGGTAATGTCTTTTGAATGCCAAGAGTTAATGGTGATGGATGGAGCAGATTATACATTATTTGTATTTGCTGCAAATGTTTTTTGACACAAAGCTGTAGCCATAGTCACCCACAGATCTGATAACTGTTACCATGGGTGACGACTTCCATTTTGCTCCTGGAGGATGAACTTTCTGAGAAATTGCACATATTTGAGATTTTAAATTAACTCAGTGTTGGCCCTTGAAAAATCTTAGTATTTTCTGCCAATAATTTAATGTTTCCTGTGACAAACCTATACTTCAGGCTTTTCACACAGTGAATGAAAATCTTAAACTTCAGCTGCATCATCAGAGAGATACTGCTGTACTAAAGTTACTGACAGGTTTGCTGGAAGTGGGCTCTGGAGAGGTGCCTGGAGCAGGCGTTGGAAGCAGCTCAGCTGCTGTGTCTCCATGGCGAGCTGAGCTGAGCTGAGCTGAGCTGAGCCGAGGGTAGCACAGTTCCCCCTGCCTGTGTGCTTCAGCAGCCGGAGCAAGCCCAATGCAGGGAGCTGGCAAGTGGCTCTTTTTGGGAAAACCAGCTGCATGAGGCAGTGCACTGTGCAGGTTCATGGGTGTTGATCCAGGAGAAGGGCTGAGTCTATGAGGCACTGTGTCAGGGAGGCAGCGCTGCAGCTCTGCCTTCCACAGCAGCCTGGGGCTCCGCAGACAATCCAGCTAACCGGGACTTCATTCATCTGCTGTTCCCTGTGCCGTGTCTCTGTTGACTGGAATAGCTGGGCACTGGGGAACCCTCGGTAAAGCTGCAGCACTGTATCTATAATGCCACACTTCGGCAGTGCTGGCAACGGTAGCAATGTGGGAAAGAACCTTTCTCCAGCCTTTCTTCTGTTTGGGACTAGGAGCACTCATAATTCTTAAATCACAATAACATTCTCATTGAAGGGTGTCACTGAAGGGCAAGCTGCGTTTGTTTGAGTGCCAGAGATGTGTTTCTTACCTTCATAAATATAGTTGGATTGACTTTTTTAGGTCAATCTTAATTTTTAATTTTCTGAGTTTATATATTTAGGGATTTGAATAATCACAATTTACCAGCTGTGGCTTCTTTTCCTGCCTTTAACTTGATACTCATATTTTAGCCTTAATCCAAGGTCATTTACCACTGTTGGGCTATGGTATCAGACAGAATTCTCAAGTATGATCAGGTCTGTGTACTGGATGAGAAACTCCCCAGAGCTGCAAATGGAGAAAAGGATGCTGATGGAGATCTCTCTTCTCAGCTGTCCTCCAGCCCGTTTTCATATTTCAACAGCATAAAGCAGCTCTTTGACACTGCCCCACTGGCAAGATTACAACCTCTTCTGTGCATGTGACCCACTTTTTAAATACCTTTTTCTTCCATGCTATGAGAAATGCTTTTTGGAAGTGGGGTGAAGATGAAGGGAGGAAGAGAGTGCTAACTGCCTTGATCTGTGGTTCACGTTCTGTGTCTCTTACCAAATCCTGCTGGTTGGGAGCCCCACCCTGAACCAACAGCGGAAGTCATCGAGCCTATTTGCAGCACTTTATCTCATCTTTTTACGAAAGCATAGTAAACAAGAGAGAGAAACCAGAATTTGGTTGAGAGCAGGGGTGAATAGCTGCAGCAGAAGGCCTTCTGGCATTCTGAATTAAATCAGCTTGTCTGAGGTTGGGTTTGGACATGACACAAGCTTCTCTTTGTTGTAGCGAAGGAAGGTTTTTCCTTTCCCTTAGGAATGGGTCTAACTGAAGAGCAAAGTGTTTGACTCAGTATTCTGAATTTAGCTGTAGCTTTTCTACAAACATTGTGTGTTGTCTTACCAACTGATTTGGCATTCAAATATCACCTTCTTGTCTGTGATGAGCTAGGTACTATGGCCAAGAAAAGCTCATGTGCTGCTCTCCTCTGTCAGTCTGCGATTCTGATAGCCTTGAGTAGTGATTTACTGGTTACAGAAGGCTTTGCAGCCTCTGCTTCCCACAAGACACTTGAGCTATGAGGATGTGTGCAGATCCCTTTGCCTTTCTTTCTTCCCTGTGTTTGGTGCAAACCTCAGTGTCCTCTGTCAGCTGCATAAGCAAATGCCGAATGTATGGGTATTTTGACCTCTTTTTCTCACCAGTTGGGTCAGTCCCCTTCCCCTGATGTGTTTCATTCTTAGAGCATCTCAGGCTAGTTTTGATTCCACTTATTTCTCATGCTAGGTAACAGGAACTCAGAGATCTGCAGATGAATATCTTTGAAAGCTTTGCAAGGCTAAAATCTGCTTTTGGGCACTGCAGGGTAAACCCTGAGCAGAAATGATGGGGTCGTTTTGCCCAGCTTTTTGTCTCTGCTGTTACATTGAAGATTTCATCTCTGGGCTTTGTATGGCAAGCTGTGGGTGGATGTAGATGGTCTGAAGTGCTGCTGCTTAGCTTTGGGGGGTCGGATAGAAGGACATAGTTGCAATCATAGCTGCAACATTTTTGAAGCAGGGTGGAGGCACAGAACAGTTGCATCATTGATCTGCAGGGCAGTTTCTCAGGGTAGCTGAGGGTGTTACCACAAAGATAGTAATGCTTCAGGAATTCTGGAGATGAAGCGTCAAAATGTTCCACAACATTTCCACAAGCAGCAGAGAGGCTAGAGAAATAGTATGTATATGCTAGGAATTTCGTGAGATCCTTGCGAACCAGCCTGTCTGAGGCAGGAAAATCTGCTGTCAGTCATCTAAAGGTGAGGGGTAAAACTCATCCTCCTGATAGCAGATGTTACAAACTGCCAGACAGTTGTCCCAGTGGGACAAAAGTATGTACAGCTCAGTGGAGGGCACCTGCTGGACTGTGCTGTTGTACAATGGGACAAGCCCCATTGGTGATGCTATTGTCCCTTCTGTCACAGAGCCTTTTTTAGTGCTTGTTGGGCCATTTGTAACACCAGGCTGTTTTCCTGTGGTGGATGGGGCAATTTGAAGACATGGGGGGCTGTGGTTCAGCAGGGTGGGGGCTCCTGCCACAGCGCTGGCCTTAAACTCTGTCTCTCATTTCTGACTCTGTCTGGCAGGGCAGTTGTGCTCAGCTTTGCTGACACTATTATTTGTGGAGCTGTGCTGTAAACCAGCATACCAATCCAGGTTAAAATAACTCTTTCAAAACAACTGTGATCTGAGTCCACAGACGGTTTTGTCAGCATAACCGAGGGCTAATGTGCTTTGTCCCAGACCCAGGTACAGGAACAAGGGCAGAAAGTGTAACTGCAGGTTACTGAGGCTGAAAATACCATGTACATATCATGTAGAAATTAAATCAAAAGGCAGGCAACCTAACTGAAATCAGGCATTGCAGAAGTTGTTTCTGCATTCTCAACTATTTCTTCCTTGCATACAGTGGAAAACAGAAACTCAGCAGCTCATACTGCTGTCGTAGTTTGGCAAGTTTGGTGTGTTTTTTTTCTCTGGCGGCACTCTGTTCTCATCAGGACTCACTAAAGTTAGCTGGATAGTTAGATCAAGGATTCAAGTTAAGTTTGGACAGGGGCAAGTGCCGTGGGGTGGTGCTGGAGATACTTTATGGCAACAATTCCATAACAGAGCTCCCTGTGCAGTACAATTGGAGCATCAATGGCAAGGCAGAAACAAGTGGGACATGGGAAAAGGGGGAAGAAGAGATCATTACTTAAGCTGGGCCTACCAGCAGACTAAATATTTGTTGAAATGCCTTCCGGGGAATTCAGGGTGTTAAATGTGTTTTTGTACTTCTTGGGTTTAGTAAGGTGCTTGAAACAGCCTCACCTGACATTTTTGGAAGCTGGCTGGGACTACTTGAAGCTGCCTAAGTAACTTGTGAGGAAACAGTATTGGAATAAAGGCTTGGTGTCAGACTGGGAAGTTATGTTGAGCAGGGTTATTGGGTGGGAAGAGAAAAAATCAGTGTTTGACACAAGTCAGTGTTTTCAGTGATTTGATGTAAACAAAAGAACAGTCTGCATTTTTATTAAGCTCCAGGTTAGTAGGCTGGAGGGAGGACGAGACTGGGACTCAAAATGTTTGGAGAAGCCAAATTACTATGAAATAAAATGAAAGAAAAAGGCAGAATATCTCCATTTTGTAATGCCTTGTCAGTGGCATGAACTGATGAAGAGTGGCTGGCTTGGTCCCAGCTCTACAGAAGAGGATTGGAGATCAGTTATGGTTTGTGAGACAAGCACAAGTAAAGGTTGTGTGTTTTATGTACACAAACAAGGCAAACTGGCTGGCACATGGGACTGACAAGTGTTACTGAACAATCATTTAACTCTGTAAAAGCTGAAAAAGCCTAGGCTGGAATATGTACCCAATTCTCAACACCAGGCTTCAACAAAAAATGCAGATCAAATGGAAGGAGTCCAAAAGAGGCTAAACAAGCAAAGGTCTGGATAATGTTACCTGCAAGGGAAGGTTGAAGCAACTGGCTTTGGTCATTTTATATAACAGGAGATTGTAGGAGAATCAAAGTTTTCAAAAAAGATACATGGAAAGACGAAGAAAATAAATTGTGCTCTGTAGTGTTAGCAGGTAAGGTGAGGAACAAAGATTATAAATTGTAGGAAGGGAAATGTAAGTTAGACATTCAGAAAGGTTTTTAAATAGTAAAAATATCTATGCACTGGGATAATTTCTCTTCAATAATACTGCATTTTTTCATGAGAGATCTCCAAGAACTGGTTAGACAAACTACAGTAAGGAATAGTTTTGTGTATTTTATGCAGGCTGAGCAGTCAGAAAACATCAGGTGATTGGAGTTTCCTCATCCCTAGCCCTCTGTGGTTGTATCTGATGCTTCAGGTACTAAGGACTGTGGACAGAGTGGGAATGAAGCCCCATGCCCACCTGGTTCACACAGGTTCTGCTCCCCCAGCTCAACCACTGATTCACATACACTGCCAGAATGAGCCACCATAGCTGCTGTGGCTGAGAACAGTAGAGTTTATCAATATGGGTAGTTTTGAGTGGAGTGGATAAAGCAGCACTCTGGTGAGCAAGCCAGGTGGGTTATGAGGCACAGTAATCGTTTTGCAGGGATCAGTGCTAAGTGGCTGGGAAGGGCAGTGGTAGGAGCTGGAAAAGGGCCATATCTGCACTGTGGGTCTCCTCTAGAGCTTACCCAGAGCCTTATTACTTCAGAGTTCTTCACAGGATTATATTTTTCCCTGTTTTTTTAATTTGCTGTAGTAAAGTTAACAGCGTTGCTCCATAGGTCTGGGATAAGTAGTCATTTCAAAGCCAAAAAATGTGCAAGGCTTAGTTAACTTCAAATAGATTATGTTTTTACAGTAGACACCCTATTCTGACACGTCAACCCCATCCCAGATTGCTGAGGGAAGCAGGGAAGGATTTGTGCCCTCTTGACATTTTCAGAGGTCAAATATGAAGTCCTCTGTCATGTTGCCAGTCCAGAGAGCTACATCCCAGTGCACGTTTCCAGAGGACTAGTAATGAGAGACTGAAACTGTTCTTTACAGGATTATTCCTGTAGCGGCTCTGCATTACTTACTATTAAATGCATATGTGTTTTTCTTTTTTCCTGCTCAGGGATTCTTTTACTGCTTTGTTCTTCTGTATGCAAGAATTTTCCTAGACTACCTGTGACACCAGCTGAACTGCTGCAGTTGACTTTTCTGACCATTAGCTGTGGTCAGGGAAATGTCACTTAAAGTTCATCTGCTGCCTCATACTGACAGCAGAGGTAGGCAGGAAGGGGAGAGTAAAGAATTACTGCTGTGTCTGCACATTCTGGTAGAGAGCCTTTGAAGACTCAAGATGAGTCCTGCTTCACTTGTCTCCAGGGCAGATGTTTTTGCAGATTTAAATGTTGCTTGCTATCTTTGCCCAAGTGGACCTTAGCTTTTCTTTGCTTTTCTGTGATCTGCAATGAAAGGAAAACATGTTCAGGTTCAAGCACGTGCATATTCACACACAGCTCATGTGACTTGAAAAGAATATCGTTTGTTCCTTGCTCTTCATCGAAACGTGATGGTCAGACTGCCCAGGATGCCTCATTGCAGGCATCAACTGAGGCCTTGTTGGTGCCTCAGCTAGCTGGGGAAGTTTTTTGCATTATTGTCGTAGTTATTGCAAAACAATATCCCTACCATATCTCTTTGGTTTATCTCAAAGTGCATTTCACAGCTTGTGTAACTTTCTCTGGTGATTTCTCTCCATAACCAGATTTACGAAACTAATCTGAGCAGGAACTATTTGCCCCATTGTTGTTGCAATTGTCTATATACTCACTCACTATGGTTTTCAGTTATTGTTAATTTATTCTACAAATCATTCTTCATTGACTTCTGCTGTCCAAATCCCACATATGATGCCTGGTGTGTTCGGAATTCCTGCCATGTGGACTGAATTCTGCTTCTTACCCCACTGATGTGAATCTAGAGGGACCCTCTATTTTTCACAGAATGTGTCTTAACACCTTCTGTGGCTGCTCTATTTCATCCTGTAGGAAAGAAAGGTTGGAAGGTTCCACATGCATTAGAAGTAGTTTCTTACACTGCATTTATGCAAGGCCTTTTATTTTTAAATAGTCTGTTGAGACTTCATTATGAACTTACATTTGAGAAATACTTAATCACTGGTCTTAAGTGAAAAATAATATGAGCAGATTATTTTTCACAGGACCTGGACGCAATACTTTGGAGTTACTGACTCTATGAGCTTAGTTTTCTGTCTTCAAAGGACTTGCAAATTATCTTTAAAACTGCAGTTCTTTAACTTTTTCGTTTAGCTTGATGGTAATTCAGACAGTTTAAAATATGAGTATTTCAGAAATAGGAAAAAAAAATTATTATGCTCCCTTCAGCTAGTTCTTAATGCAAACCACAATGTGGTTGTTTTTTAAAAAAAACAACCTACTTGCAGCCTCAGGGAAACTGTGAGGAGTTACTGACACCATCGTCACCCTCTCTGGTTGTGCTGTGGGACGTGAGCTTTGTGTGCTCCAGAGGAGCCAGGCAGAGTGAGAGATTCCTCCAGGGTTAGTGTGGTCCTGGACAGCAGAGGATCAGTTTCTTAAAACCTGATCCACTTTGGCTCTGGTTTTAAACAGGGGGCGAGAAGGTCTGTTCTATGGAGAGCTGCAGTTAATTCCTCAAGCTGTAGTTTTCTGTCAATAGACAGATGGACTTAGTGTTCCTGTTCTCATGGTAATTTCTCTTACATGGAGCAACATGTGTGTCCTGTGAACCTGCAGGATTTGCAGCCAGTCCTTGCATGTGCACAAAACACAGGTGCAGATTAAGGAAAGACTTGCAGCTTCTTTGGATATGAAAAGATAGTAAAGGGGATTCACATTTCATTAGCGTAGTCCCCCATCCTTCCAACCATTTCATGTATTTCTTCAGTGTTTCAGAGGCATTCCCATAAGGGTCCTGGGCATCTTACTATCTGTTGAAGCTCGTAAAAGGTATTTTTTGGGGGGCTGGTTTTGAATCAGGCTCCTGGACCCAACTTTGGGAACAGTGGTTAGTTTGACTAGAAGTGTACCTGCATGGGACTCTCCAGTGGCCCACAAAAATTTCAGGTCAGTTCCTGTGTCTCTGTGCTGTCAGATGGAGTATGGCAATTCACATGGCTTTGTACCAGCTGGAGATCTGCTCCAGTGAGGTGGAAGATGCTGGAGGCAGTTGCTGTGGTGTGTTTGTTGACTTAGTTGGCCTGAACGGGTTGTGCAGTAAGAGAACTTCCATCATTCTAATTCATTCTCTAAATGTTTTTCCTCTCCACAGCTCTGAAAAGTCCAGCTGCATTTCATGAACAAAGAAGGAGTTTGGAGCGGGCCAGGGTAAGATGCAATAGAATCTTTAGTGTTTTGGGAAAGTCAGTAATAGTGCGTCTTGTGTTTTGTGCATCCTGTAGCTGTTAATGACATGCAGAAGGGAGTTGTTCATATTCTGGACGCAATACAGCTTTCTGTAGTCAGAGGTGTATTGGATGGGGTGTTGTACAGCTTGCATGTGGTGGTGGTTAACCCTCAGTGAACTAGTTGTGCCTAAAACCCATTGTATATGGTGCCTGGATTTTCCCTAGAGTCATCTTCCAGAAGTGACTGATACTCTTCTTCCCCAGTGTCCCTGCACTTAGCATTTTTATTTTTATGGTGTCTCTTTAGCCCTTAAATGCTCTTATCATGTGGAGCTCAGTTCTACCTTTGAGGAAAGTTTCTCTGTTACCTGCACATGCAATTGTTTATCTAGGACATTAGAAATTGAAAATTGAACAGAGAGGATCCCCCCAAAATCTTGTGACACTGAAATCACAGACTTTTGGCCCTACAGAAAGAGGAAGCCAGGCATCACACTTCATGTGCCACCTTTTCTAACTGGGGGGTTTCTTGATAATTTCTGTTCCTCAAAAGGCCTCTGGGGATGTTTTTTTCTGATTAGCCTACAGTGGAATGAAACTTATGACTAAGTTTTGTTTTAAAAGTGAAAGCAACATAAGTAAAAAAACAACAGCTGTGATTAAGACCTGTAAGGAAGGCCCTTCAAACTGTGGAAGGATTGGAACAGGGGACTTTGCATTAAGACCACTGACCAAAGGGCTTTTGCTTACCTCTCATATTTTTTTTCTAAAACCTTATTAAGTTCATGTTTTTATGTGGGTGGCTGAGCAACTATGGTGCAGTTTTCTGACTGACTTCAATACTTTTTTTCTCTGAAGGCCCATCCTGATAGCCAATACTTACCAGTCTATTACTCACTGCTTCCAGATTCCCATTCCTCAGCAGTGTAAAGAGTAACATGTTCAGCCTGCCAGGGGCATCTCTGTACATAGCTCTGTCGTGCATTCTCCAAAAAGAGAGCTAAAAGCAGCTCTGGAGGTGAAATAAGCCTTGTCACAGCATTTAGATTCTGCCCCCCAAGGGACTGCATGGGGTCTTCAGCTTAACAAATAACATATCTTTAATCGAATTAAAGAGTATGCCCAAACCACAAGTCAGCCCTGAATGCCAGCAGTACATGAAAGTATCTTCTGTGAACTATGGAAACAGTGCATTTACCTTTAGTGTAAAAGGAAATCTCATGGATGTTACCCTGCCACAAGTTAGCAGAGGTGCATAAAACGGGAAAAGAGGACTTCAGCTCCTGGGGAAGTCCTTCCCAACTTGTGTTCTGTGGGTCAGCATTGCACAATTGACTGAGGTTATTACAGGAGAAGGTCATCTTTGAAGTAAGCTCATTCTCTGGGTGCTCTGGGACAGGAGATAGCCCCCTTCTCTGTTTGTGCTTATTTAGATCTCAGTAACAGCTAAAGATGGTTGTTTCTCTTCTTTGTGCTGTTTGAGATTACCTCACTCCTGTGTCTGATTAGCTGAAGGTGATTCTTGCTTGTGTATTTTTGCTACAGACAGAGGACTACCTGAAACGCAAAATCCGGTCTCGGCCAGAGAGATCAGAGCTGGTCAGGATGCACATTCTGGAAGGTATGGCATGTGCTGAACATGAAAACATCAACAATGAACTTTATCATAACTACTTTTTAAAAAGCTTTCTATTTTTCGTCTGACCTCCAAAGCTTCCTTCCACTTGGGAGCGGGCAGAAGATCGTGCCTGTTGCATGATTCCTTGGGAGGGATTAAATTCTGCTTGCTCGGAGATTATTCTCAGAAAAATCTGTTGTGTGGATTCAAATTGGGCAGTTTTGTGTAGCTGAGCAACAATGAAATAGAATGATCATGGATTGCTCTTCTGCTAAGGGACAACACTGTAAAATGTCCAAGAGGGAGTGAGGCAGATTTGATCTGATTAGTAAGCACCTCAGTTTCAGAGAGGGAGTGCCGTGCTGCTGCTGAGCACCGAGGGCTGGGCACAACCAAAGGGAGAAGATGTATGAGAATTGGGTGACATCAGTTTGAGAACAGTGAATTTGTCACGGGCTACTGCAATTATCTTTATAACCTAAATATACATAATATCTATCATATCTTTGTAGTGCATAGTTACCTATTGTTACTTATCAACTGTTTTTCTGTACAGTTATTTACTGTTATCTACAGCTCCTTTTCTGAATAGAATTAAAATACCGCTGAAGGGTGTGAGTTGACCATTGTTGGATTTATGCCATTTTATTTACTTTCCCCCAAACAGAGACCTCAGCTGAACCCTCCTTGCAGGCTAAGCAGCTGAAGCTGAAGAGAGCCAGACTGGCAGATGACCTCAATGAGAAGATAGCGCAGAGGCCAGGGCCCATGGAGCTGGTGGAGAAGAACATCTTGCCTGTGGAATCGAGCCTGAAGGAAGCTATTATTGGTAAGGTCAGAGGACGATCTTGGTGGAGGGCATTTCTCACATGTGGCTGTGATGACCTATCAGTTCACCTGCATGTCTGAGAGAGTGCAGTCCTATGGCTGGTCTTGTTTTCCTGGCCCAGAATCACAGGCCTTCAACCCAAGGATTCTGAAAAGCAGAGCTCCCTCTGGCCCACATAATGCTATGGAGACATTAAATTATAGGGAATGTGGACATTCCAGAATAATGTGAAAGCAATTGTATATCGTGAAGACTCGAAAGACTGTTGAAGATTTTATTCCCTTGATTGTCTCCTTAAAATCCCTCTCTCAGTATAACATATCAACAACATTGGTCAGGGAGAGCCCACTGACTTAGATCAGGAGGGGAGACAGAATGTAAGCAGGTGTGATGAAACAAAAGATGTCTGTGAACTCAAAAACTTCAGAGGCTTCAACCCCTTTAAAAATAAACCAGAGCAGATGTAAATCATGCCAGTGCCATTCCAAGGGCTGAAAGGAATGCTGAGGAATAGCCTTCCCAGTGCCTCAGCAGTGCTCTTTTCCGTCTCCCCAGACTGAGCAGTCTGTGTGTCTGTGGTTGTTCATCCCCTCAAACACGCACAGCTATTTAAAGACAAATGGGACACAACTGTGAGCAAGACAGAATACTTTTCATAAAAAAGGAGAAGGACAGTGTTGTGGGAGACCCTGGCTTCACTGCTGAGCAAGAAGTAGTTGAAGAAGGGTGAACTTGTGAACTGAAGCATAAGAGATGTGGTTTCCTTCTGAATGAGCAAGGTACATCTCTGGATTCCTCTTTATTTTAGGTGAGGTGCAAATGACAGCATTTTCCTGCTTAGCAGGATTAATTTGAGAAAATGTAGTTTAAGAAAACATTAGTACATTACAAATGTATACTCATGTGAATTTATCTACTGGGCATGTAGATGGACAGAAATGCTAGTAGCAGCCAGGGCCACCACTTAATCCATAGCTCTTGTTGCTTGTAAGACTAGAAGACAATTTGGGATTCTGTCTTCCAGGACAGAAGAATCCAAGAGAAAGTCAACTTTCCCCCACACAGGATGAACACCCAGCAAATCATGACTCAGCCTTACACTGTGCAGTCTTCTTTGATGCCAGATGATCATGAAATAAGCCACGCCACAGAGCTGGGTTTGGGCAGACTTAAGTATCTCTTCTTATACTCACTGATCTTGTCTGGCTAGGAAGCAAGGGAAATGGTTCACCCCAGTCTGCATCATTTTATTCTACTGATAGATAGTGAATGTAAACACTTAAACCTGATCCAGTTTGGGTTTTGTTCTCTCAAGTTTGGCTGGTGCTTTAAGCACAACTCTCTCCATGCCATCATTGTCTTTGTGAAACCTCTAGTGTCAGGCGAAGTAATTTCTTATTCCATTTTACAGACCACAGTTGATGTTTGTGTTTTTAGTTGGACAGGTGAACTACCCAAAGGTTGCAGACAATTCCTCCTTTGATGAGGACAGCAGTGATGCCCTCTCCCCAGAACAGCCAGCCAGCCATGAGTCCCAAGGGTCTGTCCCATCGCCGATGGACTCCCGGATTTGTGAGCCTCTCCCTAACACCACTGGCACATCACTAGCTCAGGTGAGAATGTGGAAGCCTCCTGCAGTGCCCTAGAGCTTTATTTGTGGCAGAGGATCATAAAAAGTGAGACTGAGGCTGCCCTAAGAAGTATAGTCTGTGAGATTTCACAAGGGGTCTTAGCTCTGTGTGGTGTCAGTGACATCCTCCTCTGGTTGTTCAGAAACCCTCATGGTGGTGCTGTGTGGGGAAGGAGGCAGCCATTGCTTGGTGACAGAGCCTGTGTGCAACTGATCCCTGCAGGCAGTGCTGGGAGATACAGGTGTGGGATCTTGATTCCTCTTCTGCCCTAAGAAGTTGTGCTGCTTCTCAGGGACAACTGAAGCAGTGGATTGACGGAGTCTGATTAAAGATTTGAAGCCTGTGCTCCTTCCTTCTAAGTGGATACTTCCTGCACTCTGTTAAACTATTTCCATCCTCATGTGTGTATTCATTATGCCTTTTTCTGTCCCTGCAGGGTTCCTCCCAGTTGCAGATTGGCACAGACTCCAGTGAAACTCTTTTCCTACCTGAGCAGCCACCTCCGCCACTGCCACCTCCACCTCTTCTGCCCCCTAGTCTTACCAATGGAGTGGCTCTTACTGCTGCCAAGCCCCCACCAACACTCATCAAGGTACTGTTTTGGCTGATGTCTTCTTTGTTGTAGTCTGAAGGAAGATAAGATGGTTACTTTTAAACAGGTTTGGAGTTGGAAGTATTAGATTAACAGATGCAAAGGAAGGAAACATTTCTCACTAGTGTCTTCCTCTGACACTAATTGTAACATATTTAATAGGGTTTTCTGCTCTATGGTGTATTCACCTTCTATGAAACGGGTGCTGAATGCAAAATGTTTTGAAACAATCAGCGTTATCTATAATTAGAGTCAATTAGTCTGCACCGGATGAGCAAATGATCTGGTGTGCTGGAAAAGGTGACCTGCATTATGGTGCAGTGTACACTGCTGCCGGTGCTGTGTCCGTAATGTTGTCTGTGTTAAAGAAGCGTGGAAAGACCCTGAGGTGAACAAACCAGAGAATTTAAAAATTAAAATCCCAGTGTGTGTTCTGGTTTACGTGGGGTGTTACATTATATCAGTGTTTCCATTCTTACTTGCTTCCTCCTTTTCTTCTAAATAGCAAAGCCAGCCCAAGTCTGCTAGTGAGAAGTCTCAGCGCAGTAAAAAAGCCAAGGAGTTGAAGCCGAAAGTCAAGAAGCTTAAATATCATCAGTATATTCCCCCGGACCAAAAGCAGGACAAGGGCGCTCCTCCCATGGATTCATCCTATGCCAAAATACTGCAGCAGCAGCAGCTCTTTCTCCAGCTTCAGATCCTCAACCAGCAGCAGCAGCACTACAACTATCAGACCATCCTGCCAGCCCCACCAAAGTACGGGTCTGCAGTGGCAGTTCTCGTAGGAAGCACTTGCTTCCCAGCACTGTTGCCAGAGACATGGTGTGCTGGGTGTGAGGGGTGGCCATGGGGTGTGACAGGTGTGACACACTCCATCTTGTAGGTTCCAGAGGGCCTCAAAAAGCTGGAGCCAGATGAATCAGACAAAAGCAGCGGAAGCGAGTTGGTTGGCACAGCAAGGGGCATGGATATAGTTGAGTGCATTAATGTGCTTCAGTGTCTAGGGCAGCACTAGTGATGCAGATGTTTCTGAGCGTGGATGTTTGTCAACATTGAGGGCCTCTGGTGTCTTTCCACTGTGGTTTTGATGTCTGTGTTCTTTATTTTCCTGCAGGCCTCCAGGAGAGCAGCAGAGTGGTGCCAGTGCCCCTGCTGTACGCAATCTCTCTGCCACAGTCAGCAGCACATCTTCAGTATCCCCTGGTTCCAGTGGGCTGATGAGACAAAACAGTAACGCTGCGGTGGGCAAGCCTGGCCCTCTCCCTGCCAACCTGGATGAGATGAAGGTAAATGTCCTGTGAAGCTGCACAGACCCACAAGTACATTGTCAGCAGGCAGTACTGAATGGTGTTGCTGCCCCAGAGCAGGGCTGAGGTGTACTGACAGGATTTAGTGATAGCAGCTTACCCTGCAGTCTGTACCTGAGGTTTGTTGGCCTGCAGGATGATCAGTTTAGTCCTTTGTCTCGTGGCTCTGGTAGCTGTTGATAGTTGTTCAGTTAGAAGTGTATATTCTCTTAATGTTGCCCTCTTCTTTTCCCCATCTCAGGTAGCAGAGCTGAAGCAAGAGCTGAAGTTGAGGGCCTTGCCTGTCTCGGGCACAAAGACAGACCTGATTGAGCGTCTCCGAGCTTACCAAGAGCAGAACGGTGCAGCTGGCCAAACAACCCCAACTCCCAAGCCCAGTACAGCAGCTGTCCTCCCTAAAGCTGCCGAAGTGGTGGTGGCCTTCCCGACTGCCAGGCTGAGCACAGGGCCAGCCCTGGTCACCACTGGAATTGCACCAGCAGAAGTAGTTGTGGCCACGGTTACCGGTGGCGGCGTCATGAAGTTTGGGAGCACAGGCTCAACTCCTCCTGTTTCTCCAACTCCTTCTGAGCGCTCGCAAATGAGCACAGGGGATGAGAACTCGGGCACTGGAGATACCTTTGGAGAGATGGTGACTTCACCTCTGACCCAGCTCACCTTGCAGACATCTCCAGTGCAGTTCTTGGTGAAGGAAGAAAGCTCCAAGTCCGCCTCCTGCAGCATAAATGCAGCACCCAAGTCAGAGCGGTTTAGTGCTGGTAACAGCAGAGATGCAGAAGTTAGGGACAAAGACCAGATGCTGCAGGAGAAGGACAAGCAGATTGAGGAACTCACCCGCATGCTGAAACAGAAGCAGCAGCTGGTTGAGATGCTTAGGCTACAGCTGGAGCAGGAGAAGCGCTCTCAGCAGTCACAGCCAGCCCCAGCAGCCACAGCAGAAGGAACAGCCCTCGCCTCCAAACCAGGAGCATTTGGCACCCAGGTCAAGAGTGAAAACGGTTTCCTGAGTTGCCAGTCTGCGAAGCAATCCAGTGGCCAAACAGACCAATTCAGCCCTGCACCAACCGCTAGCCAAATGGACACTTCGAATCCAAGCCCAGTGCCAAAGAAAGCCGTGATGGTGAAGCAGGAGGTGCCAGAACTGCCATGCCAGTCCCACAGCCCACAGCTTTTCCTTGGCCAGCAAGTGAGTGACCTCATCAAGGGCACATCCCCCCCAACCCTCATCACTGACTCCACAGGGACCCACATCGTCCTCACCGTGACCAAGCAGAGCACCGAGAGGCAGGGCCTCTCTCCCCACGGGAAGGCAGGGAGCAGCTGCCCACCCTTGCAGGTAGGCAAGGGTCAGATCCCATCACTGCTGTGGGCAGTTGGGTTCCTCTCTCCTCTCCTCTTCCCACTCCGGTTACCATAGGATGCCTTAATGGGGTGGAAATGCAGTGCAGTAAATACTGAAAGGGCTGAGTTGCTCACTGCGGTGGCTGGTAGATCGTGGCTTTGTAAAACAAAGCAGTGTAAGCAGATCTTCAGCAAAAAGACTGGAATTTGACAATGATGAGCTGTGTACAGCAGTGCACGATTGGCTCTGTGCATCACAGGCTGTTCAGCATTCTTCCAAACACATGCTTCTGCCTTTTGTCGGGCAGGATCTCGGGCTTGGATGACAAGGGTTTGCTGCCACAGTTCACTAGTTTTTGAAAGAACAGCTATGCCCGTGGTAGTAAAATGAGCAGAGTGTATTTCACCTCTTGTCCTTTACTCTAGAGACTGTAGTTGGTGTGATAGATGGGTCATCTTACCTACCAAGAGCTGAAATCAGACCCTGGGAGCAGACTGTTTGCTTTTTGGCTGCTCTTTGTTTTAATGCATGTCAGTACTTCAGTGTTAACAGAGTCTTTCATCAGAGATGATTTACTATTCCCCTGCTGGCATGAGCTCAGCACTTAACAGAAGTGTTCCGAGTGTTTCTTCCAGGAAGGGATAAATATGCCCAGGTTTTATGGCATAAGTCAAACCCCAGTACCTTCCATGACATCAAAGATAATTTTCATTCTCTGCTGATAGATTTCTTGCACTTTCTGCAGAGCAAGTGGCAGTGTCTGCCAACAGAGACAGGCACTGAGCAGGCTACATTTGCTGCATAGCAGGTGAGATGTCAAGCAGCTGTCTGAACATCAGCATCCAGTGTCGCCCTTGATACTCCAGAGTATCTCACCTGTACTCTGCCTCTGCTCCTCAAGGGTGCAGCTCCTGTGTCAGGTCTGGCAGCCCTCGAGGCATGTCATGGGTAGCCCAGGGATTTAGACTGGAACCACCTCCTCTCTTAGGACTCTGAATCGCACCCAATCTGAAGTCTCTGCTCAGTGAAAGAGAAGGATTGAATTTCATAAAGAATGAAGAGTGGGGAAAAAACAAACTTATAAATCCTGTAAGAAACATAACCCGTAAGTCCATGTCATGTGTCTTTTCTTTCTAGAGCGTACAATCATCGCCCGCTAAAACGTCCAGCCAACCGCCATGTCAGGTACCTGCAAGCACCCCTCAGCAGCCCACGCAGCAGCAGCAGCAGCCCAGAGGACCAAACCAATCTAAGGTAGCTCACTGCCTGCTCACTTCTCTCCCTGGGTTTTGTTTGCCTGCTGCCAGCGTTTGTAACCCATAGGCAGATATCGGTGGGTGTTGTCTGTGGATTAAAAACAACGAGGGGCCAGAGTGGGCAGCCTTGATTCACAGAGGTGTCCCAGATTCTTGAGGGAGTGCTGCTGAACACAAGAAGTGGCTGCTGCATGGAGAGAGGGTGGTGTGGGCAGTGTGTCTGCTGCTGAAGAGGCATGGGAACTCAGAGGGGCAAAAGGGTTTGACCTTTTACTGTCTGGTATTGCTGACCATGCTGTCATTTCCATTCCCCTGCCTTGAGCATGCCAGTTAATTACCCCTTTGTGAAGTGCTATACTGTTTCAGGAAAGAGAGCAACTCTCCCTTTACCCCTCTCCAGGTACTGGCTGTAAAGAGGCTCTGCTGTGCATCTCCTCCCTTTCTAGCCTGCTTAGCTGTCTCTCTAACCTGTAATTAAGATAAGATACAGAAAGATTATGAAGAGTTTTTAGAGCTTGGAGGATCATTTCTGAGTCAGTTCCTGGAAAGGATATGAAGACAGAAGTAATTTCTAGTATATTTAGAGTGAGATACCTACTTTGCAAAGGGTCAGTTCCTTGGTTTGCTTTGAAACTTTGGAGAAAGTGCAGCAGGTAAATGAAGGCACCTTTCTCCTCAGGGTCCCTCAGCCTTTGTGCAGCAGAGGCATCTGTACTAACTCTCCCAATCCTTTTGCCTCCATGTAGGATCAGAAACCAGGTCTGCAGGTGGTCACAGGGCAGCTGGCCCACACCATATTGTCTTTTTCAGCACCTCCAAACCTTCAGCCTTTCTTTCCCCATGGTTTCCATAAGCAATCCCTGAAAATTGATGCTTCTGGCAAAACCAGCCCACCCAGTTTATCAGGAAAGGTACCCTCCCAGTACATCCTAGTGGTCAGTGCCACAGCAGTGGCTTCCAGCCCTTCTCAGGAAGACAGGGGGCCTCGGCCAGCAGAGCTGCTCTGGGGTTCCTGCTCTACCTGTGGGTCACAGAACAGATGAGCAGCTTTCCAGGGAAAACAGGATGGGCAAGGGCATCAACAGGTACCCATGTTGGACGTAGCATTCAGGTGCTGCCCAGGGTTCACTGCTCCAGGGCAGCAAGTTTCTGTGTGAGTCATGCATAGCTGCTGTAGAGGCAAAGGCCTGATGTTCGTTTCAACTCATGGGCAGTTGTGTGCTCATTTATCTGGTAAAGCTGAGTCATGAGCACCACTTCCTGCAACACTTGGGGTTTCCTTTGGAGCTCCAGTGCTGCTGAGTGCTCTGGTGCTCTCCACCCACCATCAGGCTGGGAGACTTGCTGCCAAGTGAAGCTGGCTTGTGACCACAAAGCAGGCACTGTAGAGGGAGATGGGTAGAATACAGGCCCTGGAAATATTGCACAGAGTAGGCTGAACACACAAGGGAAGTTCCCTTTCTCTCCAAAGTCTGGAGGAATCCCCCACTTGGACAGATGATGCTCTCCCTGTCCAGGAGAAGTGAGGTGGTGGTTTGTGGTGTGGCTGCTTTAGCTTTGGAAAAGTCAGCTAAAGATTTCTAGCTATGAGTTGGATGGGAAGTTTGTCTTCTTCCCCTGCAGCTAGGGCATAGTGCACAGAGTCCAGGGAAGAAGGCAGGCTGCTGGGGGCAGAGCAGTGCAGACCTCTGTGCAGTGCTCACAGGGACAGCTGATGTTCTCTCAAAGCAGCTGTGAGACGAGTTGATGTGGACTTTCCCTGATTTGCATTCATTCCCTCTTCTGCCTTCATTCTAAACAGTCCTCATCGCAGCCTGGCTCTCCTGCTGCCCCTTCCCCCTCCCAGATGGACCTGGAGCAGCAACAGCACACGCCGCTTTTTGGAACAACTCCACCTCCTCTTCCTGTTCCCTCGGTCCCAATGAAAGAGCCACCACCAGGCTATGAAGAGGCCATGAAACAACAGCCAAAGGCCCAGGTGAGAGCAGTTATTCTCCCTGGTTTCCTTGGAGAGCAGATGAAAAGTTGCCATTGTAAATGTACTTAGTTCCTTGATGTGGGCCAGTGGTAGGGAATGGAGACAGAACTGCACCTTCCTAGTTGAATTTCCTCTGGAGGGTTTGGGGCAGACCCTAAACCACAGGTAAAAATCCCAAGCCACTCATTGCCATTGCTGACCATACTTTCCCAGCCAGTAACAGCCTGGGTTACAGAGGATCCCAGTGCCATGCTCATGGTTATGCTCCTTTTGCTAGAAAACAGTCTCATCCCTCAGGCAAGGGAGGAGAGCCAGCAGCCAGAGGTATTGCTGGAGGTGGAAGCTCCCCTGATAAATAGGAAGCTAATCCTACACTTGCTCTCACCAGGAGAACGGCTGTTCCAGCCAGCAGATGGATGACCTGTTTGATATCCTCATCGAAAGTGGAGGTAAGGAGACAAAGCCAGCATTTCCCATAGTCCCTGGGTCTGAGTCTGGGGATTGTAGAGCACTGAGGGGAGAGTCTGTCGTGGCTGTGCTCTTTTCTCTGGTGTCCCTTCCAGTGCCTTTAGCACTGGCAGTAGTCATTGAGGCACTGAGGGAGATGTCAGTCAGGCCTTAATATGATTCTGTGATTCTTGATGGCTCTGCTGCATCAGATCCGAGCACATCACTTCTGAGATACTAGACAGAGACTGCATTCCGTGGAGGTGGGCTGAAAACTCCCTGTAGTGAGGCAAGCACAGAAACAGATGAGTTTCCTTATGCCAGCTGGTGGTCAGTGATGGCTTAGTCTGGGGGGTCCCTGTGGCCCTGGTGGGTGGGAGGGATCCTTGTGGTGTTCAGCCAGACTTTGCCTCACCTGGCCCGTTTTTTCCCTGTCCAGAGATTTCTGCTGACTTCAAGGATCAGTCGTCCCCAGCTGGGAAAGAAGCGCCTGTGGCCCCAGCGTGTTCCCCACCGCCCAGCAGCCAGCACTCCTCTGAGCTGGCCGTGCCGGTGTCCTTGGGGCAGCCTGTGCCCGTGGGACGGCTGGAGGACTTCCTGGAGAGCAGCACTGGCCTCCCCCTGCTGACGGCAGGCCACGATGGGCCGGAGCCCCTGTCCCTGATCGATGACCTCCACAGTGAGATGCTGAGCAGCTCGGCCATCCTGGACCACCCGCCTTCACCCATGGACACCTCGGAATTGCACTTTGCTCACGAGCCGTCTGGGGGCATAACCCTGGATCTGGCTGAGGCTAACTTGGACAGCATGGACTGGCTGGAGCTGCCAGGGGGGTCTGTCATGAGCCTGGCTCCCCTGAGCACCGCCGCTCCCAGCCTCTTTTCCACAGACTTTCTTGATGGACATGATCTGCAGCTGCACTGGGATTCTTGCTTGTAATTCTGTGAGCAGAGACTGAAGGGAATGGGAGTGGGAGGGCACAGGCATGCAGGGGGAAGAGGCCAGTCAACCAAAAAAAAGAAAATAGAATGTGCTCCTAGTATTTGTACTCCTCCCCTAACAGTGTCCTTCCTGCGTGAAGCCGGCAGTGGGCCAGGCCAGGGCAGGGAGAACGGCTGCTGGGGGGACAAGAGGCAGGAGGAGCTGTGGGGCTGGCAGCCTTCTGTCCAAACAACCTGACCCAGCCGGGGTGAGAGCAGAGCCAGCAGCCCCTCTTCCTCCAGGCAGGAGCAGCGATGGCAGCGCATTGTTCCCTCACGTGGGACAGAGCATGACTGGGCCTGAGCTGTTTCCAGAAGCAGCATTCTGCACCTTCCTGGGCCTGCAGATAAAAGGGGCTGTGCTGCCCCAGCACGGTCGGTCTTAACGGTTGTGGAAGGGGATTCTACCTCTGGAGCAGGACACAAAGGCAGGAGGGCTGCCTGGGGCCCAGAGCAGCTGCCCTCTGCACCCCCTGCTGTCTGTCAGGGGAGGGTCTGAGCTGCTGCAGGGCTGGGAGGAGCTGGGCAGAGCAGGCACCTTCTCTAAAGGTAGCCAAAGGGAACCAGGGCTCCCCACCAACCTGGTAATGTCTAAGCTGGTTTCCCAAATATTGCTGAGCTTGGCAGAGGCCTGCCAGTCTGCCTGCTTGCTTCACTTGCTTTGGGCTGCAAAACAGTTTTTTTAAGGTGCTAAAATCAGGTCCTTGTATGTTAAAACTGCTGTCAGGCACAGCCCATTGCCCCCAGCTCCCACAGCACTTGTGACAACCCCAGGTGAGCAGGGCAGTCAGCCTGACGTGGGGACGAGGGACATGAAAGAACCTGTATGTCCTGGGGAGCAGGTGAGTGGCACAGCTGGTAGTAACATATCATTGAGGGCCATGTGCAATCTGTCTCCCTCCTTCGCTGTGTTGGTGCCTCAATGTAGCACATGCCCCAGTGGAAAGCAGCAGCTGGGGGTGGATGTTATGTCCAGTAGGCAAGGAAGGGGAAGTGGCACTGCAGGAGGGGTGTTGTGTGGCACAGCACAGGCTCAGTGACTGGGAGTGCCCCTTTCTGGGAGGAGCCTGAAAGCAGGTATTGGCGGCTGACCTCTGCTCTGCCCTCCCTCCAGTCCCACAGGACAAAAGCAAAAGTGAATGGCTGCTTACTGTGAGCTGGTGCTCTGTGTCCCTGTAGGGCCGCAGGCTGGTGCCTCAGCAGAAGTGCAGAGTTTGGAGTGGGTGAACAAAGCCCCAGCATCTCAGATCCATGACGATGCTATTTCTTGGGCAGGGCCCTGTGGTGGCACACCAGGCCTGTGGCTCACTTTTGTGCTGTTACTCCTGTTACTTTAAAATTCTTGTGTCAGCAGTAACTCATAGCTATACTGAGCTGGCGGGACATGGCTTAGGTGGATGTGGCCACCTTGCCACAAGGCTGTCCCTGCTTTGGCCCTGAGCTGGGTCCAGGCTGCTCAGGCTGAGTGAGGTGGGGGAAGCCATGGCTCCTGAAGTCACATGGACTGAGGTAGTGACCTGCTCAGGAAATGAAAGGATCAACTGCCATCCTTTTCAGTATCTCCCTGAGGATGCTGTCCCCACCTTTCCCCCACACTGGGCTGCAGTGCTTCCTGCTGGGAAGGGGTAGCTGTGAGCCACATGCTGCTTCCCTGCACCTTTGGTACCTGGCCAATCTTCTCAGGGGGAGGCTGTGCCACAGGGGTGCTGCTACCTCTGCTCCATGGTGGGGCAGGTGAATGCCAACCCTGCACAATGTGCTCTCCCTCAGCCACTGAACTGGCAGCTGCATGGGGTCATGCCTGTTCACAGCTGGGAGATACTCCTGCTCTCCTGTGCCCTATTTGCTTGTTAACTGCATGGGGAGCCACTTTTTAAATCATTTGCAGGGGGAGCCTGCTGGCAGTTTCCTTTCTGCCCCCTCCTCTCTCCTCTGGCCCTGAGCTGTAAGCAGGTTGGAGCCTCTTACCTGCCTGCCTCAGTGTGTGGGTTGGGGAGGACACCACCTCCCTCCCCCTTCCTCACAGGCTTTCTGTTGCTCAAGCTACAGTGTCACATCCTAAAAATCAGAATAAAAGAGACTGGTGGGCACTCCCTGTACACTCCTGAGGCCTTCCTCAGTTCTGTCCTGGTACAGCCCTGGTGCTCACTGGGAGCAGTGAGTACACAGCAGTCGCCTTACAGAGCTCTCACCAGCTTCCCCAGGGCAGCTGTCCAGCTGTGGGGTTAGGAGGCAAGGAGTTTCTTAGGAGGAAAGTATGGGGGGAGTGGGAAGATCTCTGAAATCCTAAGGGGAAAAAAGTGAGGCTGCCTGTTTCTCAGACACAAGCAAAATCAGGTTATTTTAGCCCATAGTTCCAGTAGACCCCACAAAAACCAGCTGTGTGGTTTCTTTTGTACAAACAATTACAAATCTGCAGCCAGTAAATAAAGAAGGACATGATCAATAAAGTGCAATGAGCTCCTAGAGGAAGGTGGGAGGACTCTAGCTGCAGTCCTGGCCCGACCCACCCCTGGTTCCTTGCCCTGGGCCAGGTACTGCAGTCATTGGCAGAGAGATGCCAATGCCTGTTACCAGTGCAGCCCTTCTCAGAGGTTGCTGGTGAAAGGCTGAGCTCACAGCTGCTCGCTCACACCTTCACCCCATCCACCATCCGGTGTAAAATCCGGTAGGAATTTAGTGACCCTGATTTTGCCCAGAATACTTGCATTGGCTGGAGAGCCTCAAAGAGCCCAGAGGATACAGAACCATGAGCCTCATGTCCCGAGGAGCCCAGCTGACCTGTGAGAGCCCCTCTGCACAAGGGGCTTCTGCCAGGGGAGCGAGAGATAACCCTGTGCCTGCGGGCAGAGGGGAAGGTGGTGCCTCTGCCCCAGAAACGTTAGAAGGTCTTTTCCCCACGCAGTGCCCAGAGCAGGCTTGCCCAGTTCTCTGCTTTCTTACTATTATTTGTTTGAATAATAGTTCAATAGTTCTTTGTCGGAAGAGGTATTCCCCTGGACATACATACATTTTTGCACCCAATGGGAAAAAACGAAGTCTGATGTTCTGCCTCTACCTTGAATGTAATCCTGAATCTTTCTGCTGTAACCACTACTTGTTTGTAATGTGTATTTGACTAGCACGCACTCTCCCTTCCACTATGCAGCCAATGGCGAGGGGTGATCAGCACCATCAGAGCCGGATGGTGTTGGGACATCAGATCCAGAGCGAGTATTCAACTGGAAAAGGATAAAAGTGACAAGTTAACGGGGGAGAGAATGGATCTTTAAATTGAATTATTTTTTCAGTTACAAATATTTGAAGAAAAAAATCCATTTTATTAAAAAAATTCCAAACAGCCACGTGCTCAAAAACTTATCTGTTATGCTCGTGGGAGGGCTTGGGGCCACTGCCTTTTCCAGCCAAGGGTGGGTGATCCCTCTGTGTCTTTCTCAAACCTGAAAAAAGCAGTTTAAGTGGAGGTGCCTCACCCTTCTCAGCTGCAGGGAGATTCCCTCAGTGTTTGGACATTACCTACCCTGCAATCAGAAGCGCGTTTTACCAGGGGCAGCTATTACAGTCTCCACCAGCCCAGGAGGCTGGTCTGGACCCCAGGTGGTGGTGAGGCGACACTGCCACTTCCACAGCCACATTCCAAAGGAATTACCTTTACCGAAAACACTCACTTTCAAATCAGTACATATGCTGCAACTCCCACCCTCCCATGGTCTTGGACTTCTGAACAGTTCTCCCAAGGGCCTGTGCCCTGTTATTGTCCCACTTTGCAGCTGAGCCTACACCTGCTTTTTCCAGAGAGAGTTCTTGAACAGACAACACTGCTGTCCCCACCACCCAGCCCTGTTTTCTGCCAGCCTCTCTCCATTTCCTAAAGGCTTTCCTCCTGCTGTGTCCCTACAACCTGTAGTTTCCAGTATTTCTGGCTTTTCTTGGGCACTTAGGGAGGGCTGGTGGGGCAGAGGCAAGGCAGGGCTGCCACTGCTGGTAGCAGAACTGGGCTCACCGCTGTCAAATGGCAAAAAGGAAAACTTAAACCGAGTCCTGGCCCAGTCAAAAAATAAGACAAAGCCCAGCACTCTCCCAAGACGCAGTTTTTATTTACAAACCCACCAAATAAAGGAAAGTAAGAATCTATAGTCATCCCATCAGTAGTTTGTGCTCACAGACAAGCGCTTTCAGTAGAAAGTCACAGACTCCATTTCCAGAGCCACCACCACAAAGCAGCAATTCTCCACTCTGACCCGTGTCCCCGCTGCCATCGCAAGGCGAGGAGGACGAGTTAGTCTCCCTGAGCCAGCTCCAACCTAAACCTTGTCCTGAGCTACAACGGTGCCAAAATATACATATTCCCGGAGTAAATTTACAGCTTTTTGGTTAACAGTAAAAATCATCTAGAGACTAAAATGACAGCATGAAACACTCCTGTTTAGGGGAGAGGTGGTTTTTGTCTGCTCCCAGAGGAGACAAGGACCATCCCCCAAGGCTGTTACAGTGGTAACAGGCTGGTAAACTTGGGCAATTCTTGTGGACACCCACGCACCAGTGCCAGGGAGGTGGGATGAAGCTGATGTCAGTTCCATCTTCTCAGCTCCAGCTCCAGGTCAAAGGAACTTGTCCCAGTGTCCCCTGGCAAGGGGGATCCCTTGGCTGGCATGGGGAGGGGACATGATCTCCCTCCTCCTGTACAGCAGTGAGTCTCTCACCAGCCCAATTCCACATGTAGCTGCAATACCAACTGCCAATGGCACCAGCTCTTGCAGATCAAAGCCACCCCACAAGGGTCGTCTTTCCCTTACAGCTCCAGCCACAGACACGCTCACACCCCCATGCGACTGCCAGCCCATGGGGCAGCACACAATGGCTCCAGCCAGGCTGCTCCCCCGGGCACTGGGGGGAGGCAGGGCTGAGGAAAGCAGAAGATGGGGGTGGCAGAGATGTGGAAAGCTGGGAGGGGGCACTTGGTTTTTGTAGCCAGAACACACTTGTCCCTTTGCAGCATCACCCTCGACCATCACCCCCCTCGGGTCTGCAGCTCGGCCTCTTGGCACTGCTGCCATCTGTCCCGGGCGGTCTGGCAGCCCCCGAGGGGGATTTTGTCACAGATACAAGTGGGTGGGTGGGGAAAGGCAGGGGGTGAGACTGGAGGGGGTGGGGGAGAGGAATGTGCGCCACCGAGAAGGTCCCCAGGATGGGGCAGGGTGGGGGTCACCCATCTATGTCCCAGCTGAAGAGATGATGCTTCACCAGCATGTCCTGCACCCCTTCCTTCAGTGGCTTCTTCTCCTTCTCCTGCAGGATGACACAGAGACCCAGGTCAGTGCACCACACCCAGAAAAGGGGAGGTTGTGTCTGCAGCCCAAGCACACCAAGAACACCCAGACAAAGCAGCTTCCTGCACTTCCCACGTTTGCACAGCTGGCACAGGGAGAAGCCCTGCGGTTTGGAGAGCACCAGGGAAGGGCAGCCTGCCACTGCCCTCTATCCCAGCTGGGCAGGGCAGGCAGCCCCCTCTGTCAGCAGTGCCACACAGTTCCTACTGCACAACCTGCCCAGGCAGGGAAAGCAGCTCAATCCACAGCCTCTGGAGCTGGTTCAGGACGAGGCAGAGGATGGGCTGGAGCACAAGGCTGGAAGAGAGAGGCAGTAAATGAAGCCCCCAGCTGAGTGAGAGAATGAGAGATGCCACCTACTCACCTCTCTCTTTATTGGCAGCTCCCAGTCCTGAGAGAGACTGAAGGCAAATTTGCAGAGGACCCTGCAATGCAAACAGAAGAAAGTGATGATAAAACAAACCCCTCCAGACAGCACTCCCAGCCTGTGCCCACAACTGCTGCCCCCAGGCACACAAATACACTGTCTCCTCAGCTTGTCCTGGCATGCCACTAAGCTTACAAGAATAAAATTCCTTGTTTGATGGTGTTGAAAAGACAGCAGCAGTCACTCATTCCCTCTTTCCCCCTCCCCGCTGGGTTTCACATCCTGCCAGGCCAAGGCTGGAGGAGGAGCCTGAAGACACGACTCAAGTGCAGCCCCTACAGAGCCTGGTGCAGCAGCACAGGGAGGCACAGGCAGCCTCAGGCTTTGGGGCACCACAGACACGCCTGGCTGAGGGCTGCACACAGCTGGCAATGGCAGATTGCAGGTTGCTCTCCAAAAAGCAGAGCTCTGCCAGTAGCACCTCAGAGTTCTGCAGCACCCTCCCTCCCTGGAGCAAGAGAAGTGTCCTGCAGCAGAAGTGCAAGCTCAGGCACTAAAGCTGCTTTCAGCCCCTGGATGGGTGACTGACTCCTTTTGGCTAATGACAGTCCAGCTGTCTCCCTAGCACATTCCCGGCTCCCTGCTTGGACTTAGAGTGGCTGGCAAAGCACACGTAGAGCAGTGGGGTGGAGAAGGCAGTTTCCCCATCAGAGTAGTGCACAGCAGGAGGTTGCTGGCAGGCAAAGGCTGCCTGCTTGTCACAACAGGTCCCCAGGAGCCAAGCTCTGCTCCTGGATCAGGCAGGCGCAGTGCCTCAGATTAAACTGTCTAGAGATGTGTTACTGCCTCAGCACAGAGCAAGAAATCTCTGCAGCTGGGATGTCTGGAGAGCCCATGCTCCCATTCTCTGGAGAGGGCCCAAACACAAGCCATAGTGAGAACCATCTCCTGCCGAGGAGGAGGAAATCCATCCCAGACACTGGCAAGGCCCATGGGGACACTTACCTCAGCTCACATTTGATCTGCACCCAGCCAGGACTGCGCAGGAATGACCAGGGATGGAACCACTTCTCCACGGTCTGCAGGCTTGAGCACAGCACCTCCAGCCACAAATGGAGCACCTGCTCGCTGCAATAATAGGGTAGAGGCATGTTACTCAGCTGAAGCCATGGAAAGAAACCCCATCCCTTTGGGACAGTCTATTTCCAACCCAAGCCTTGATCCCCACCCCAGTCCTGTCCCCAGTGAGAACAGGATAACCCAGTAAATTTGTGTGAGCCACTCAATGTAATGGGAGCTCCTTCTTCCAGCTAGGAATCAGGCCAGCACGATGCACAAGGAGCAAGGCTCACCCAGTGGCTGCAGTGAGAGGAGGGAAAAAAGATGCTGTGGCCTAAGGTAGATTGAAACCACTGCTGCACTTAAGCCCACTCTGTCCCTTTCCCAAGCTCTTTGCACCCACAGCGCTGAGGGTATCAGGGCCAGATGACTCACTTGAGTCCAACACAGATGAGAGAACGAAGCTTCACGTCCATCTGTGCATGTGCAGCATCGTGGGTCATGTTCACAGCCTGAACCGCCTGCCGGAAGGGAAGGTGTGGTTACTGCTGGGCAGCCATTTCAACAACACAGCCAAATGCTGCCCTCCCTGGAGCTCCCACCCTCACCAGTGCCCCCTGCTAGCACCACAGGGGCTAAGGGAAGGTCTGGGAGACTTTCAAGCATCTCCCTCCAACAGTCTCCACAGGAAACATCCCCAAAGTAGGAGCTGGGCTCTGGCTTGGGACATCACTCACCCGGTAAAGCAGCTCTTCTGGAGTGAGGACTTTGCCATCTTCATCAAGCCTGTAAAGATCAGAGCAGACACTCAGCCAGCTCCAGAGTCACCCTGGGTACATGCAGACCTTTCCTGCTTCATACCCCAACAGCCCACAGGTGCCCCTGCAGCCATGAGAGAGCCAGATACACACCCAGAAGCAAACACAGGAGCCCGGCAGACAGAACAATAGCCACTGCCAGCCCCAGGTCAGCACAGGCACAGCAGCCTGTGCACAGAACAGCCACAGGAGGAAGGGGCAGACCATGACCCTTCCCAAGGCGCAGAGCAGCATCAGTTTGATGGGCATGCAGGAGCAGGGCACAGACCTGTAGGTCTTGCAGAGCACGAGGCGAGAATACACAGAGTCGAAGTCCCGTTCCACTTCCCGGCTTGCAGCCTAGAGGAGAAGAGGGACAGTCAACACCCTCTGCCCTACAATCCCCTCACCTCAGCCCTCTGGCAACACTGCCCCACGAAAAGAACTGGGACATCTCACCTCTTCAATGAACAGCCAAGGGTGGCAGGCTCCCCCCAGCAGAGATGGCTTCTTCAATCCATGTTCAAATATGGACTTCAAGGCTGGACAGAGTGTCCCTCGCACCAAGTCTGTCACCCCCTCTGTGACCGAGTCATCTCCAGCGATGGAGTACTGAGGAACAGGAAGAGCCAGCTCTCAGCACACTGGCAGAGCACAGAGGTGGTCCACTCACCTACACCTTCCCTGAACAGACCAATGCCACTCCCAGGTGCCTGCCAGAAGCCCTTCCCCCCTTCACCTGTCACGCCCTTGCATAAGGCCCTGTGTTCTGTGCTACTACAGGGGATCTCCTGGGACCTTTGTGCTTAGGTGGCACCCAGGAGACCCCAGCACCATCCTGGCAGCATTTCATGTGTAGGAATGTGATGGTGTGATGCTGACTGAGCTCAGGTATGGAGAGGAACTTCTTCACTCCCCAAATGCTAAGAAGAGGGAGAACCAGGCCTTCTCCACTTCCCCTGAAAACTGCTTAAGTCAACAGCTGCTGATGATTGTCTCATACACACTACCCCAGCCTTGAGGACATATTGAAGTACCTGCTAGAGTTAAGTGTCATCTCATTACTGTCAGCTGTAAGAGAACTAAGACAGATTGTCCCCTTGAGCACAGCTGCTTGGGGAGAATTCACTGTCATGGTCACAAAGCATGAGCAGCATCCATAGGTACAGCCTCCAAGGAGGAAAGAACACAGGCAGCTGGGAGCAGACAGAAACACTGCCCATAGGATCCTCCTGCTTCTCTCCCTGCTGCATCCTCAGCTTTCTTGGGGTTCGTCTCTAAGGTCCTTTCAATCCCAGGCATCCCACACAGGTGCCCCTGGCAGCCCTCTAGGGCACTCATTCTCCACTTGGTCAGCATGAGGAAGTTGAGCAAACAGGCTTAGGAAGACACACTGCCTGATCACATCACAAACCACTCAGTGGCCAGACAAATCAGACAGACTGAAGGGGGCAAATCTATGGCTCTTTTTAACTGTGTTTTTTCAGTTATGACATAACCTTTCTTTTAATGTGGAACTTTTTGAACTTGAGGGTCATTTTAAGTACCTCTTTACTCCGCTCATCCAAGATCTCCACAAATTTTGCAGGAAACCAACCTACAAAGAGTGAACAAAGAGATGAGCCTGACAAAGATACTGAGAAATCCTTACACAAAGCCCAGTGGGAGCTGAGAATAAATCAGAGTTCATAGGCCCCAACCCCAAAGAAGGATGCAAGCAGCCTCAAAATCACAATAATTAAGGCAGCTGCACGAGAAGGCCAATTGCAGGACACTGCCCACATGCAGCAGGGTTGACATGCACCCAACCACCCCATGCCAGGAGGATGGAGCCTAAACTTGCTCTTTGCAAGAAAAAACCAGGTTGCTGCTGCATGACTGCTCTCATACTTTTCCTCTGTCCCTGGCAGATACTCTGGGTGCCTGGCAGACTCTCTGCTGCCAGAGCAGTTGCTGTAGATGAATGGATGTTCTGCATCCAGCCCCACTCCCCGCAGTGCAACCCATCCTGTTCTCACCCCTCAGTCCATTCAGCTCTCCCACCCAACAGTGCTCATCCTTCTGGGAAATGATCTGAAAAAGAGAGTGGAAATATCAGCTGAAGAGGTTGCAGTGGTAAGAGGGCTACAGCTGCCTGGTTGTGTGTCCACAATGAGGAACTGCTTTCTGCTCAACTGCTTTGCCAATGTTCTATTCTCACATGGCCCAGGGTGTTCAAGGGCACAGACCTACTGCAAACATCCTGTTCTCCCCAGTTTCAGATGGGATGCACATAGTTAAAATGCAAATGGCTGCTTTTACAGTCTTGCCACAGCTCAGTGTGCAATGTTAAACTGAGACTCAGGTTGGACCAAATCCATCTTTTGCACAGCTGTATGGCAGCCAGGAAAGGGACTTTGTGGTGGCAGGGAGAAAGACCCACAAGACAACACTCCCAGGAACACACTGCCTCATCCCCAGGCAGCCCCAAGGAGCACCAGCTGCTTCTCTTGGGCTCCTAACTGGGCTATGAGCTTATCTCCTCCCTCCTTTCCCTGCAGGAGAGGTAGTGCAGCACCCCAACCAAGCTGGGTCTGCATGTCCCACCCTGGTGCCTGTTCCCCAGGCTGACACACCGTAATGATGTCATTCTTGCGGAAGCCCAGCTCGTCGTCATCGTGGCGTTCAAAATCCAGCAGAGCCTTGGCTCGTCGCCGTCGGTTGCGCGAACAAGCCACGTAGTTCTCGTGGTCCCGCTGGTGGCTCTCCATGCTGTAGTCTGGAGTCAGATCCTAGCAGGCGTGTAGATGAGAGCAGAGAGGAATGCAAAGCCACAGGTGACTCCCAGCTATCTGCCAAAGCTTGCATACCCCTCTTCCCAAACTTTTTCCTGCTCCTAGCCAGCAGACAACCTCCCAGCACAGGGATGGATTAAACAAGCCTCATCCTCCTGCCATTATGCCTGGCATGTTCTCTCTCAAGCCCACACTTCGGGAGCATTTGAACAGCCCTGTCCTGTGATGGACACTCAAAAGCCACGCCTGGAGCACACAGCAGTGCAGATCCAGCTGTTTCCACTCACAATGCTGCAGTTCTTGGGATCCACACACTGGAAGTGCCGTGCCACCTGGAGAATGGCCTCCCGCAGGTCAGCCACCAGCTCCGTCTGCTTGATGTTCTTGGCTTTCAGTGCCTCCAGATCGTCATCCCCTGGTGGAGCCCAAGCAGCCAGAGGGGAGGAGAGGGAAGGAAAACAAGTACATGGTATTTATTTTTATGTTAACATTAGAAATAATTGGTTCTGAAGAAACCAAAAGAAATTAACATCAGAAGTATCTACACTAAGGCAGGTACTTCCTGCCCATCTATTCAATAATGTAAATAGCAAACAACAATTTGACTGCATCAAAGGTTAAGGAGATGGTATTTCAAACCACATATGGAACTGGAATATGTCATCTCTGATCTGTCTGGGAAATTCATTATATGAAGGTACTACTTCAGAGAAGTGTCTACAATATATAGTTTGCTGAACCTTGGGACACAAGACTGGGGAACTTGCAGTAATTCTCTTCAACTGAAATTCTCTTGAAACGGAATCAGTTTTTTGTTGAACTACTTCTGATATTTGTATAACTCACAGGCTGGGAGCATGTTCTTCACAGAGTCTTGGAAAATATTTGAAAAACCAACACACCCCACTTTCTTGTGCCGGTCATGAAGTCAGAGCCAGGAGAGAAAAGCCACCACCTGTTTTAGACCTCAACCTCCCTGAGAGCCAGACTTCAAAGGTTTGGGGTATATAGAAATGGTCATGAGTCCAAAGTAAAAGTTACCAAAACATCTTTCAACTATCACTAATCCCCTCAGGAGTTTTGACAGCCTGTGTCTATCACCTTACGCAGAAAGATACCTGTTGGGGTGGATTCTTTAAACAGTTAATGTTTCTGAATGCCTTAAATACTGGGTACATGATGTCTGGGAACAATGAACCATTTGCTTCTTTTTCTAAAAAAATCAGTTTGTATTAAATTCAAAGTGTACTTTCATGTATCTATTTTTGCTCTCTCTATAACATACTGAAGATGTGGTAGCTTGATTAACAAAATTAACATTTAAACCAATGTATTTTTCACTGAATTCCAATGTTTTTACAAACACAGCTTTTATTCAGGAGCCAAGTAAATCACTGGCTAGCAAATTAGTACTATGCTTATCTTCTAACAGCATTATAGAAAACAATATGAATGAAGTATGGCCTGAGCTACAGCTGCTGCAACAGCTATATACATATTAAGCTTCTGCTAATTGAAAAGTGATTAACAGTATCTTTTAATCATGTGATCTTAATTAAAAAGACCCAAAGTTTAGAAACGTACATAGAAGCATAAAATTAGATTTAATTTTTTTTATAATTGTTTTCTATTTGCTACATTAAATTATTTGAGAGTTGAATACACAGCGCTTAAGAGAAAACTGAACTTTGCTTATGGACTAGAAAAATTGTGGGACATAGTTACTCCCAGTCCAAGCAACAAGAAAATAACAACATCTCCTCTGTAGCCAGGGGTAGGAAATAGAGCATACAAGAACTCTTACTATTCAGAGAGATAAATGTTGCAAATAGATAGGTGAGCAGGTAGATGTCGGGGATTCCCAGAAACTTCATGCTGTTAAAATAGATTGCGGCTAAAGAAGAAACTAAACCACAGCCACACTAGCTCTGTGAGCTACTCTCATTTACATACATCACTGATTCTTTCTGTCATCTCTCAGTGCCATCTGGCCCAAATACCATGCTCTTCCCTCTGTACTCAGATCAATCCCACCCAAACACAAGCAGGAGACATGGGATGCGAGTGCCACACTCTCCCACCTTAGAGTGTACCCAGCAGAGAGGAAAGCGGCTGGCACGTCCTCCAGATTCACCTCACTGCACTCAACATGTACACTTTCAAACTTCAACACGTACATTTCCAAACAGGAAACCAGTGCATGACCAGCCACACGTGAGGAGGCTCTGCTTTGAGCCTGCAAGGGCTGATGAGCTGCACGGCTCTGCACAGGAGGATGAACTCTCCTGCATGCCCTTGGTGCAATGCCCACACAACAGGAAAACACATCTTGCACGTTTTGGTCTCCTCCAAATTACCTTTCATTACTTTCTATTCCTGCATTGGAAATCCAGTTTAACTCCTTGAATCTCAACTAGAAAAAGCCCTGACCAACCTGATCCAACATGAGCAAGAGTCTGCTTCAAGCAGGAGATGTTGGAATACAGACACTGAGAGGTCTCTTCTAAACAGTGCTCCTGTGATTCTATGACTCCTGTCCAAGTTACTACCACACCTGAATTCACTTTAAGGAAGAAGAATTAAGCTCAGGGTAAATTCTCATTCCCTTCCAGATGAGGGCTAAGTACCAGTTCTATNTTTAAGGAAGAAGAATTAAGCTCACCTCCCAGATGAGGGCTAAGTACCAGCTCTACACAGTAACTATCACAGGCAGCAGACTTTACATTTAGGATTGATTGTCAGTTCCCAATACAGAATGAGTTTATCACATACAAGCTTTCCTTTCTCTCACTTGGGCTGAATTTTTCCATTCTGGTTAACTGCTGCAGGATGACCACCTCTCAGTTTTAACCAACATTTTAAATACTAAGAACAATGTTAGGTAAAAACCATGATGGTCATTGAACAGAAGCCCCACTAAAATGAGAAAACCCTACTAATTATCTTGGTTCTACCACGGATATATTTTGAAACTTGAACTTAAAATTTATCTTTGTGCATGTGTATAACTCACTATCACCTTCATAAAAGTACTCAAACACAGTAGAGGAGATTATCTGAGACACAAGGAAGATGCATGTGGCAGCCAAGTTCCCTGCCAGTTCAGCCTGTACTGACTGTATGACAACATCACATATAAAAACTCTGAGTTTAGGTTGCACAAGCAACTTTCCTGCGTTTCTTCACTTCTGCATGCTTGACTTGACAGCATGGTGGATATTCTACCACAATTTTCATATGTAATGCTCTAGGTGCTTGTAGGAAGCCTGTGACAATATATCAGCTTCCGGGAGAACATCAGAAAAGCTCTTCTCTGGAAAGACCAGTAAAGTCCATTTTTAGATTTACTCAGGATGTTTCAACCACAACAGGAACACTGTTTGAGCCCTGTAAATTCAGTATGCTGTCTTCTTCCGGAGAAACAATTCCTGTGATGACATGTGGCAATTTCAAGAAAGCTAGCCAATTTCAAGAAAGGTGATGACAGGAGGCTTACAGCAGAAAGGGCTCTTATGGAGTCAAGAAATAAGTTACTGTTAAATCCATGGAAAAGCTATTCTAGCTGAGTCCTTTCTGAACATATGCTGGCTTAGTTCATAAGTGAAAAAAATGAAGACTCAAAAGCACTCACAATATTGAACTCCCAGAATAAGTAAGGGAAAACATAATGATGTTTTCACCTGTAATTTTGATAGGTGACACACTAGACATCCTGTCCTATCTCAGATGTTCAGATGTGTTCCTGAACTGAGCAGAGTAAGATCAGAAAGCACCACATCCAGCCTGTGGACTGCATTTGGTCTGCCAGAAAATGTGTTTGACCTGTTTATCAGAGCGAGAAGAACATCACAGCTGGGCTGAGGTGCAGCTACTGTTGCTCACCACTCATGGACTAACCATCTAACCTAAAATTTACTTTCTGAGCTCAGAGCAAAGCAAGCAAGTACTAAACAGCACTTCTTCCCTCTCATCCTTCAGTTCTGACTCCCTTCTCTCCAATCTCTCTGCCCCAAGGTTTCCCTGCTTTGCCTGCTCCCCTCCTTCCTAAGCTGCTACAGCCATCAAGTACACATGAAAGGCGCAGGATTGTCCTTACCGAAAAGCAGAGAGGTGATGCCAGATTTCCTGCGCTGAGTCCTGCGCCGCACAATCTGCGGGAGAGGAAAGAGAGAGAACAAAGTGCACACATCAGGACAGATTTCAGAAATAAAATAAAGCAACCCTGCACACCAGTCAGCTCTGGGCAAGGGGTCCTGACAGCTTCCACTAGAAGGGGCAGGCCAGTGAACTGGCAGTTTTAGGCTGGAGTTGTTCTAGTCCTAACACATTGAATCAGCTCTACTGCTTCATCTGCTCCATGTACAACAGGTTATTTATACCTTAATTATTACAAAAACATAATTGAAATTCAAGAATCAACCACAATCCATGTAAGTGATTTTAATTCTAATTTAATTTGTTGTCAAAAGCAAGTTCCACGTGTAATTGTATATAAATTTCTAAGTGGATGGCTATTACATTTTAGAATTGCCTGAGTGTCTTGTCTGCAACTTCAGATTTTAGTCCAAGATTAAACACAAGCGCATTTTTACTTTAGCTTCTCAAAAGTAGCTGCTGCTGTTGTCTGACTCTACCTTCCAAGGTTATTTTGGTGTACCAGTTTCTTACTAATGAATTAAAGCCAGTTCCAACTCTCTGTGTGCTTCAAGCAAATTCTGCCAAAAGCATATGTTGTTTCTTTTAGTTTCCATTAATGAAATGCATCACATTTCATCGTGATAAATGAATCTCATGATTGAATGAATGATAATTACAATCAATGTCAATATCCCTTTCATCTGGGGTTTATCAACCAGGACAGATCTGGCAGCATTTCATTGGTACAGGACTTCCCAATGCATTTTCTCCACCGGATAACCATTATCCTGGAGCCAAAAATCCTCTCAAACAGGAGGACCTCTTGCTCACAAACCAGAACTGGGTGGGAATATATAAGGGAATGGTAAAAAGGGAGCAGCAGAGGCAGGTGGGACTCTGTGCACTCACTTTGGATAGATTGTTGACCGTGGTGCTGGAGTTGAGCAGCTGCCCCTGCTCAGCGATGAGGTAGGCCAGGTGTTTGCGGCGCTGTGTCTCCACCGCCACATCTGTCAGCGAGCCAGCCACGCGCATGGCCTCCCGCAGCAGCACATCCGCATCTTCAATCTGACTCGGGATGTCTGAGAGAGTGTTGAAGATTGAGGCAGAGTTCTCAGACTGGATCAGCTCATCCTCCTGCAACAACACAGTCATTTTTGCCACACGGAGTTGTGGACACAACTGCTGAGCTCCTGTGGCTGTTAGATGCAGTTTTACATTCAGTGTACAGCCAGGGCAGGTACAACTAGAAAATTCCATTAAAAAAAATTTCATCAGGAAAAGTCCAAGTTACTTTTATTGCTCTACAGCACTCTCCTCCCCTCCCAGAATTCTAGCCAGCATTTTTTAAAATCACAGCACTCACCATTGAAATAAAATCAAATCAACAAGGAAAACCAAACCCAAACTTATTCTACACCAACCACTAGGACTGGTCACAGCAGGGATCTTGCTAGGGATAAGAGAATGGAAGCTGTACTAAGAGCACCTACCGTGTCAAACTGTGCTCCACCTTCCCCTTACTCCCAGCAGGATCACCCTTGCCCTTCACACAGCAAACTGAATACAAAACTGTTCTTCATATAAAAGAGGAAAAGATCAGGCTAGCCAAATCAAATGCAGTCAGGACAATGCTCATCTCTTACAGCACTCAGCAGTGCCATCCAAAGCTTCCCACATGATCACAACTTTGGCTTTCTCTCTCCTCCTAGACTGCGCAAAATCAAGAGGTAGCTTGGTTTAGGTTCAGGTAAGATGGACCTTCATGTTGGGATCTAGATTGAGTAGAGGGGGGGCAGCTGATGAGGTTTAATTATGTGGCAACAAATGAGGTACGCACAGGAAATAGCAATCTCTAATTTCTGTGAAGTGCCTTAGAAGTTTTTCACAGCCTCCAGTTCCAAAGGCAGCAGGAAGTCGTCTTCCCCAACACACTCCCAAACCACATCCAGCAAGTGGATACAAAACCTTCCTGCCCCTAATCTCAGAATTAAACACTGAAGACTTGGGAATTACCTTCATACTTAGCATGCCCAAAGTGACTTGGAACAGCACCAGAGAGCCCTCGTAGAAGAAGAGGTCCCAAATACGCAGCAGCAGCTTGATGTGGACAACACTAGCAAAAGAGGTGAGGAACCAGTGCAAGGTGATCAAGGAGAGCTCTGTGGATAGAGACAAAGAAAATAATCAACAACTGAGGAAGTCAGTCAACCAGTAAAGGTGGATTCTCTGAAGGGATGCCCTCCACACATTGCCTCCAGGGTCAGGAGGTTTGTTTCTCTCCCTGCTGCTCCCCTTTGTGAAAAACACACAATATTCTTTGTCTGCATGTCACCCTGACAGGAAAAGCTAAGGTTTCTAGGGCACACTTTTACCAATGTCATGCTCCTGAAGCAGCTTGTCCAGGCGGGGCAAGTACTGCACAATGAGCTGCCGCAGGACACGCTGGTCTGTCTGCACACCCATGAGGGTGGTGCTGAAGTAGGAGGCAGGAACCAATTCCTCGATGATAGCACACATCATCCAGAAGGCATCTTCCTCCTCCAAGAAGAGCAGCAGAGAGGCAGCCACCTAGGATTTTGAAGGAAGAAAAACTGCATGTCCTAAGAGAAATAGAACTCTTTCCCCACTTTCTCACGTGGAGAGATGGACCAGTATCTAGCTGACAAAAATCTTCCTTCTGCAGGAGCTCTCCTGCAGCCTCCACTGAAGGGATTTCACCTCAGTGTAATGACTGCCCCCTCCCCAAAAGATGGACCAAAGTCTTCCAGATCTTTGGATGTGTGGTGCTACTCTGCTCTCCCTTCCTTAGGAAAAGTATTTCTTTTCAGCTCATCTGGAGACCACAGTTTCTGGCAGCACTACCTCAAATCATTTGCTCCAGTGTAACAATCACAAACTGATCCCAATCACAAAGACACTCAGAAAGCAGGTTACCATGCCAGTGCCCTGACAATATCCAATGTCTGGGTAGAGCCAGGCAAGTCCCCGCAGTATCCTGCGCAGCCGTGGCACGCCGATGCTGTTCATGTTGGAGAAGCAGGCGTTGCTGGGCATTGTGCGTAGCAAGTCCTTTTCAATCTGTCAGGCAGCCATAAACAAGGACAGAGTCAGCTTGCAGCATCTGAAAAACTGTCTTCAGCTCTCTGCACTTCCCCCTGGCCCCCTGTCTCAGGGAACTCTGCCTCCCCACATCCACCTATAAGTCCCCAGGCACCAAAGAAGGTGGCCTGTCCAAGCACATGGGGTCAGTTTAACAGCCTTCACTGACATGTAGGAATATTTCAGCACAGACAGTGACTTGCTGGATCCCTAGAAATACTTGTCTAAACTCAGACCCTAGTTTCACCACTAACAACAGTAAACGTACGCTAGTTGGGACTTTCATCTCCTTGGATTTCAAGCAAGGCTTCCCAACAAATGTATTTCAGAGAAAAACACAACAAACTGGGCAAATCTGTGAGGCCAAAGGAAGAGGGAAAACACCCTTTAAGAGTCTTGTTGGTGTTCAGAAGCCTTGTGTTTAGGGGAACAAAGGCCCTGGAAGTATGTGCCACTGCCTCAACAAAGATGCATCTGTCAGCCTTTCACCCTTCCTTCCCTTCCCTTCCCTCAGTGGGAAGTATCTCCTACCTGTTTGGCAGCAATGGTTTCATCGTTAGAGCTATTTTTCACGATATCCCGATATGACATCTCTGAGTTCCTCTTCTTCTGCAAAGCCCCCGAAAGGCGCATCCACAGCTGGGAAGACACGGTGAACAGAGACAGAAGTCACTCAGACAACCACAGAAAGCCATAATCTGACAGCCTCTCAACCAAGAGATCCCAACTCCATGCTCTCTTACGCCAGGCAGGGGCACATGCCCAGAACAGCCAGCGCTCTCACCTGTGGCCTCATGCTATGTGGGATGCCAGCCAGCACCAGGGAGCGCAGCTTGTCTGAATGTGGCAGGGTGACCTCAATTTTGTCCCAGGTGAGGTCACCCACATCATGGTTGTGTGTGAATTCCAGATGAGCCTGCCACTTGAGCCTCTGCTGTGGCTCCTCCGTCAGTGGGACCCCCAGAAGCTTGCTGGAGTTTGGCTCAGCACCATCTGCTTCAGCAAAGGGAAGGGAAAGGATTGAAGACAAGTGAGAGAGGGAACAGGAGAGGAAATGAACACAAGGAAGGGTGGGGACTAGGATGGCCATCTGAAAAAATCATGTTGAAAACATTCATGTCTTCCAGTCAGAGCACAGAAAGGCAAAGCTTGGTTTCTAACTGTCTTCTCTACTTAGCAAATTTTATGGTCAAAAGCAAAAGGCACTGGGACCTTGAGAACTAAGAAGTTGTCGGTAGGCTTCTAGTCTCTACTTATTCATGATTTAGAACACAGTGTGGCTGGAATTAAACAAGACTCCAGCAGCAGCCATCCTGCTGGGTTTTGTAAGGATCTGTAAATCAGGCTGACAAAAGCATAACAAGCCTCAGAGCTGGAAAGCAGAAGCTATATGCTCATGGAAGTAATGAGGTGCAAAATGTTAACTTTGGGGATATTTAATCACCAAAAAAGCTTTAATAAGGACATTTCCAAATTCACAATGAGAGAGCAGCTTAACCTGAGGCTGGCTTCCTAAAAGAGATTTAGCACAAGGACAGGTTTGACATAAGGCACTCCGTCCTTCACCATATAAGACATCCCAATAATGTGCTCCAAATCTTTCTGCTGATTTTATAATCAACACAGGTCTGTCAAATGTTCTGGTTGAAAAAAATCGCTGTGCTCTGTCCTCATCTTCAGGTCATTGCTTCAAAGAGGATCCTCTATGACTCAAGGCGCCTCAGGGCACACATGCAAACAACTTCTGCCCTTACATTATACTACCTGAGCCCTGGGAACAGCCCCCAGAGCACATAAAACAATTCCTGCATCTCCCACTCCTTTCTCTTCCTCTTTGCTAAGGCAGCCAGCTGTTGTAGCTCAGCTGCAAGAGCACTCCATGCCTCCTCCTGTTGGGTTGCCTGCTTCCGTATCTTGCAGAAAAACTAGGATGTAGGTCTTTCCCCTACAATTTGCCCTACACTTTGCCAAAATGCTGAAATGGGCAGAACATATCACCATTCACCTTGGCTGTGAGTTTTCCAACAGTCTGCATACTTCACTGTGCCTGCTATGAGCCCTTACAATGCTACTGAACTAAATGGAGATCTCACTGTGAACTGGCAAAGTTGCCCTTCCCCAGCATTCAGCTGCTAATGGAAATGGTAACTTCTCAACTTTTCTGCCTCCCACCCGTGGCACAAGTGTTAAGAGGATGGAAATGACTGCTGCATAGTCTATGCTCCAGAATCCCACAAGGCCAGCACGTCTAGTGCACTTGATTACAAATAGTAGGATACAGAAACTGAAAGGTGGATAGACAAGAGCTAGCACACAATGGTTGCAAAATCCTGCCACACTTGCAAGCATGGGAAGGGCTGGACACAATGCAAGTAGGAGGGACAAGACTGGCTTTACCTTCCTTGTCAACACGGAAACCAAATTCATCATAGCGGAACTCTGGCTGCTCAACAGATTCTTCTTTCTGGGAGATGTGAGGAAGGAAAACAGACATTTTCAGCAGTTTATCACTGAATAACTGAACAGACACAAATGGATATTGCCCCATCCTACCACTGTCCACACTGTGCCCTTTGAGCAACTAGACCCCTTGCTCTTTAATTTTTAAAGCCTCCCACCACAATTCCCAGCTGAGGAGATGTTGCATGCCATTCCTATTTTGACTTCTGCAGGGAAAAAACCTGTACAGATTTTCTCAGCAGGATTTGAGCTTAGCATCTTATCAAGATCAGAACTGCCCACCTGGAGGGACACACAGCCCTCCTCATGGACTCAGCAATATACACACACCAGCTAAAGTGCTCTCTACTGTCTGCATTGCTGATACGCAGCAATCCTTCCTATTACCTCTGCACCACTCCATGTCCCCCTATCTCAAATTTCCTTTGAAAGGCAGCAGGCAAAAATGGGATTTGCACCTGTGATGCAAGTCCAAATTATAGGCCAAAGAAACTTAAGGTCCATGACCTAAATCTTAACCTTCCTCATCTGTGCTCATGGTTGGCATTGGGGGATACACACTGGAGGTTACAACCAGGCTTTTTTTAGGAGTAAAAACCTACAGCTACCTCCCCGTGCCTGCAAGCCCACCTGCCCCCTCCTGTGGGGACTCTCGCAAGCACTGCACTGGGGCAGCACCCAAGGAGCATGAAGCACAGCTCACACAGCTCCACAAAAAGCTTTAATCTACTTTCAGCAAACACTGCGGCTGAGTTACGAAATTCCACAGCTGCTTCCTTCCTTCCTGCTCTGCCCACCTGGTGACAAGCTTGAGGCTAGCATTTCCTGCCATGCACAAGCCATCCAGAGTAGGCTGCTGATGACAGGCTCCCTGAGGGTGTCAACATTTTTACAGTGGAGTAATAGTTGCAAAACAGCAGGGCAATAATTCACACAAGTTTCTTTGTACTCTGCAAGATCCCCTTGCGACAGCCGGGATGCAGCCACAAAACACAAGTCCACAACCAAAGCACTGCAGGAAAAGTGCACCTCTCCCTCCTCTTCCCTGTGGCTTCCAGAGACCACCAGAAAACACCAGCATCCCTCTACTTTTGTAGAGCCAGAGAACATCCCCACCCTGCCCCACACTGTACCTGTGTGTATTTTGCCAGGATCTCCTGAGGCCAAATGCTGGGAGTGAGTGCTGAGAAGGGACCCCCAGCAGAGGGAGTGTGATGGCCTAAACAGAAAGAGATCAACACATAGCAGTGAAAACTTGGAAGAACACCCTTGGAAGATACACACTCAACACACAGACTGTTCCAGCATGGGAAAGACTTACTCAGTTTGTGCCTACTGCTACTCTAGACATTGAGACAGCTCCCATTTCACAAAGGAAGGCTGTAATTTCAGATGGTTTTACTCCTTAGTATTGAGCAAAAGAGGCAAAAAGGCCAAATGGAACTCCCTCTAAGAAAGCAATTTATAGGGAAGAGAAATAGTTCCACGGCATCATATGATCACTCATCTGCTTGGGAAAGCTGTGTGATCAGCACCAAGCCAGGGGAATCATCACCCAATAAGTATTATTATGCAGAAGTAAAAGCCTCCTATGGACCAGTACCAGCAGCACTCCAAAGTTTCCTGAAGCTCTGTCACTCAGGCATCAGAATGGATAATCAGAGCCCTCATGAAGATGCTCAACTGCTCCCTTTTTTTTCCCAGCAGGCTGGGATATTGTCAGACATGTATAGAGAGATGCAGCAATGAAAGTATGCCTATAATCTTGGTCTTTTGTGCTCAAGATAAGCACCCTTCTAGTCTCAGGTAGAGTCCCTATTAACAGCTTCCCTTGGAATACAAGCAGACATCAGGTTTTGCAACTGAAGCAGATAAACATGTCCCAGTCTTCTGTTGTTCTATCACCAAGACAAAGGTTTACTTGGCTTTGAAATATAGTCTCCCCCATGGTTACGTGCTCTGAAACAACCAGCTGGACCAAGGAGAAAGGTTTAGAAAAAAGTACAGGGTGGGAGAGTTGGCTTCTGTAAGAATGAGAAGACTTAGTTTTAGTAAAGCTTGTATCTCAGATATACACAGCTGAACTCCAGTTATTCTTCAGCATTCTGCCAGCCCTAGAGCTACCACTGTACAGTGAAAATTTCTCACAGTCATTGTGAGCCACTCACTTTGGGGGAAATCTTGGGAGGAGAACAGAACCAAGCAAATCTTGAATGAAAAATGGGGAAGGCAGACTACATCTCAAGCTCCTTCTTCCTCTCTGTTCAATAGCTTCTGCAGGGTAGAAGAAGGAACTGAGCTCACCCTGAGTGAAAAGGCAGCTGGATCACAAAGCTTCCTCTCTCTCAATCTGACCAGAAAGTATGTTCATGTAAAGAATGGCTCTTGGAACCAGAAACCTCCATGATGAAGTTTTAGCTGAAGACAGAGCAAACAACCAGACAAGAAGATAATACTGTGGCCATTTCTGTGTGCTCACCTGACATTGCAATAGGTAAGGCTGAGTGGCACAGGTGTCAGCAGGTCCAGAAATGCTGTTCACAGAGGTGAGAGGTTACACTCCTGTTATAAAAAGAAAAGGGCAATGAGAGGATTCAATTAGCATCTAAGAACATGGTGGGGACAGAAGACCCCTCACACACAACTTCCTCACGTCAAAATTAAATTCCTTAGTATTTAAGTTCCACCCCCACAAGAAATAAATTCCAGGGACTGGAATTTCCTCTTGGTTTCATACCTACTGACCAGCTAGAAAGAGAACACTGTCATTTGCCAAATTTCTTGTGAAAATAACAGCATTGCAGGTTGAAAGAACGTCAAAAACCAAGTCAACTTGTAACCCCTTTTCCATTGCATATTGTGAGTCCTGTATTTAATTATGTAAACCAAAAAACCACACCATACATCATCTTTCTCTGAAGACACTGATCATGAAGAAGGGACAGGAATGGTGAAAAGGGGGTATCATTAGATGCAATAGGCCCAAAAGAGATTTTAGGAGTAGCACCACCAAACACAGGAGTGAAGTGTGTAGGGCCATGGAATACAACTCCCTGAAGGATGTGGATGTGGACAAGATGGTATCAAGTACCTCTGCAATGAGTCAGGAACAAGGCTCCTCTGAACTAAATCAGGCGATAGAGCTCCCCTCCTTGCTTTCCTGACACAAGTTAACAGCAGATTTTTATGGGGATTTCCAGGAAAACAATGGAATAGTTCAGTAATCAGAGAGAGAGATTCTGGACTTTAAGATCAACTTTACAGTTCATGTGTGGGAGACAGCAAGAGCCACCACTACCAAGCAGATAAAGCCAGTGCTGGGATATATCAGTCACTCACACTTCCTTGGGAAAGAACCTGAGAGAAACTAAAATTTCACATCTGGGATGGCTTTTCCAGCTTCCCTTTTCAGTAAAACCACTTATGACTACGAGCTGCTAAAAGGAGGAACCCCAGGGATCCATCCCACAGGCCCTATCCAAGTTGTTTCATACTGCTGAATAGTACAAGGTTCTATTGCCTTTGCATCTCAGTGAGCTTTCCAGTGAGCACTTGCAGCCAGGAAGCGACTTGCTACAGCACTCCAAGATAAGCAGCTGTACAACACTGCAAAAGCATAAAAAACATCTGTGTCTGGAAACACAAACGATAAGGTTTCCTCCTCACAGATTTAAACAGCTCACTGCCTGAGAAAGGCCAGCATGGATGAACAGATACTCTGATCCATTCTGACACTGACTCGCAGGGCAAAAAGAATAACAAAGACACAAACAAAAAAATCCAGGTTTTGTTTCTGAGAAGTAGTGTTCACAGGATGGTCAGCTGCACATCCCACACTTCTGTAAACGTTTGTTCTTGTCACTCTAGTCCCATTTGTTTCCTTAGCACCAACTCTTCTCTTAGTAGTAGAACACATAACAACAATTACAAAATGAGCATCGGCATGCTCATATTACATGGGAGCATACACAGCATACACCTCAAGAAGGTAAACTGGCTGACAATACTTACTTCTGTTTCAACATGACTATGAATGTATTTTGATACTTTTTTCACTGCCTTGCAACCACAGCTGCTCTGTTCCTGAGCCTGCAAGGTGTCCTTCTCCCCTGCCTTCTCTCAGCCCAGTTAACCCTGTTTCCAATGACATTTATTAGGAATGCAGTCACCAGTGCTACATCTGCCATGCTTCTCATTGCCTGTGCTCCAAATCCATCCTCAGTGCCTCAAGCTTGTGCCGCAGCCACTATTAACCTTCATTGCATACACAACCACTGCTGACCCAACCTGCTATGGAGGAGCTGGGCCAGGGCATTGGGCATGTGGCTGAGAAAAAAACCCCATAAAAAGGGAATTAACCACATTGCTTGGAAACAGGGCAGGAGAATGCTGAGTGAGGCTCTCCTTGCCCCAGGACAGGCACAGCAGATGGAACACCTCCCCTAGTCCACGTCATCAGGTGCTGGCCTCCGCCTTGCTGGGGATCACTCCCCTGCCTGCTCTCCCGTCCATGACATTAGAGCACTGAACTTGGTGGGCAGGTTTTTCCTGCCCCTGGTTCCCATAGAAACCTTCCTGCAAGCACCCATCTGGGACACAGCCCAGAGAGAGCGTGAGGCTCACCTTGCTGCTGGTTGGTTATGCGGAATGGCAGGGTGAGCAGCAGGAATCACACCAAGAGAAGCCTCCTGCTGGGGCACTGCCCACAGAGCCAGGTGTCTCCAAGAGAATGTGCTGAGGCCACTGCACCAGCCCTTCCAGCATCACAGGAACTGGAAAGGTTCCCTGACACAGCCAGGCACCACCCAGTGTGAGCCAGGAGGAGGATATCTGGTATATGGGATTGACATAGTAAGTTCTTTCCTTTGATGGAGGGATATAAAGCTAAAGCAACTCTCAAACTCTCCTAGTGAGGAGACATGCAAGTAACAAAAGAGGCTCTATGAAGCCTGTGAAACCATGTGTGAAATTACTGTGTTATTTGCAATGTACACACTGCTGAAAACAGGCAACAGTAAGAAACACAAAAGCAAAAAACATCAGATCCAACGAATACTAATGGCAGTTCCCAAACCCCCAGTACTGCAAAATTAAAACAAGTTCTCACCCACACATGAAGGAGCATCTCCCATGTTTAAAGGCAATTTAAGTTTCTTACATAAAGCAATTTTGGTCATACAACAGGTAGTCTTCACATTTTGAAGGAAATGTACTTTTTGCTAAAATGCAAATGACACCTGTTATTCAGAGATTTACTTTTTCAATTCAGAGTCCAAAACAAATCACACCACCATCGATTCCAGCCTGCTAGAACACAGGTGTAATGTACCTGAAAAAGAAGGCTGCAAGGCAAGCACACAGCCAGCATCAGGTATAGCCATTTGAAGAACTCCACCTGCAACACCTTTGTTGGAATTGCAAACACACACCGTGCAGGATTATGTCCAATTAGTTTACTTTCCTGTGCAGGTGTCCTTTAGAAATCGATGTTTGCAAAGGAGTCCAGCAAATTTACTTCCACTTGGCAATATTGTGTCTCCTCTGGACACACCAGCTCTTCCCCACAACTGTAGTATGAGACATTTCAATTACCTGGCTCCTGGCAAACACCAGACAACAATCTCCTGCTGCCTGTGTTTTACTTCCTTGGCCTCTTTTGCCACATGATCTCCACCTAAGCCTGTGGTGGTAGTGCCTGGATGTGCTAAGCACAAAATGACGCTGTCTGGAGCCTTTCAGTAGGATCTTTATTTTGGGACAGAAACTCCTTCCCAGGAGTGTTCTTCCCCCACTGATTTTAGCAACAAAAAATGTAAGAATCCACCAAAAGGACAATATACCTGTAGCAGACAAACTGTGCAGAAGACAAACATTTTACAAAGTAACGTTTTTGTACCCTGAAAACTTTACAACCAGTAACTATGCAGGAGCGTCCGGTATCATCAGAAGGACCAGAACAAGCACAACAATTCTTTCTAGAATAATTTTCATCCACCGTTACAAGAACAGCACCTCTGTTGTGACAGTTATAACACCTTTTCTGACAGTTGCCAGCAAGGGAAAAACTTTGTTTTCCTCTATGTTTAATGAACAGAAAGCAACAATGCATGCAGTAAAGCTGGTTTCCACTGCTCTCTATTCTCTTTCTTTCTTAAGAGAAAAAGCTTTGGATAAGAGAAAAGTGGGTCAAAGTCACAGTACCCATCAGGAGGCTATGCACTTACATATAGTTCTAGAAGCCTCTTCCAGCTCAACTTTAGAAATACCAAGAATATTGCATCCAATTTAACATCTCCCTCAGAAATCAGACAAAAGCTCTGCACTGAACTAGGCAGTTCAATTTCATCCTTTCACAACGAGAAAACTTACATTTTCCAAATTATAATCCTGATTTGCTCAACGAAATGTCCAAGGGAAACTCTCAGCAGGAACCCCTTCCCTTCCCTTCCCTTCCCTTCCCTTCCCTTCCCCCTTCAGTGTCTCCCTCAGGTCAGGCAAAGGCATATCCTGGAGCTGCAAATGCCATTAGTCCACAAGTCAATATTTGCTTTGCACACAGAGCCAGAAGAAAACTCCAGCTTCGCAAACGAGTACATAAGTGAGCAGAGTACAGCCACACACCTGACCAAGGGGTGGACAAGATGCAGAGAATTCCTGTCCCTTGCACTCTGACGCCCTGGCTTTGTAAAAAATGTGGAATCTTCACAGTCACTGATGCACCCCAGCCCCTGCTTAAGAAGTCAATATTATATCAGAGAACCTGGGTCATCCCAAACTTTCTGTCCGAGGCTTACAGACCACGACCAGCCTCACACTGCTTTGGGTGTTGAGCAACACACTACAAACACGGGCCAGAGGTGCTGAGGTAGCTTTCCTGCTTCCTCTCTACAACATGAGTGGGAATGAAGAGCTGGAAACTTTAACTGCCCACTTGTAGCACTGGAAGAGAACCAGAGATACAACTAAAACCTAGGGCAGGAGTCAAAAGTGGGATGTGAGATCTGGAGAGCAGCGAGGGGGAGGCTTGCAGAGCCAGGTGGGCTGGCAGGCAGGAGGACAAACTGCTGTCAGGTTACACCACTGACTGCAGAGGCACCACCCAGGACTCCAGTGCTGCCCAGTCACCAACCGGGATCACATACTGACAGCAGGAATGTGGCAGCGCAAAGTGTTTCCTCCCAGCCGCCTCAGGCCACTATTAGAGCAACAGAGACAGCAAAAGGTAAACTGGAACTCTGTTTCTCCTGCCATAAAGCACCTTGTAGATTCCTGGCCTCATTGGAAATGTAATTCCAAGCAGAAATGTAACTAAAATGTCCTTCCATGCAACAGCTCTGCTCCTTGCACAGCTTGGCGTCCAGCAATACCTGCTGCAATGACAGAGTGCCCCAGGGGAGCTGAAGCTGCTGAACCATTGTCAGTTTATACAAAAGAAAGAAAACAAGCAACTTTCAGTTTTGTTTCCATTGCATCTCCACTTTGAAAATAAAGATGTGAAAAAGCAGAATCCTGCTTCCTACTGCTTATACATTGGGCAGACAGACAACAGATGGACTTCCTGATCATAGTTCAATGTGTCAAGCTTGTCTCAGAAAAACCCTGCATAACACCTGCTTCTGTAGAATGCAGATATCCTACATATCAACAGGTATTTTATTTCCAGAGCAGAACTGCCTTTTATTCACCTGGCTCCAAAGCAAACAGCACACCAGCTAAGCATGAACTGCTCATCTGTGGAGAACCACTTGTTAGCCAAAACCCTTGGGATCAGAGGAGGAGGAGTTTCTGCTTTCCTGTTACTCCCAATATTTGAGTGGTGAAAAGACGTGTGACAGGAATACAGAGTGCTCCTTGCAACTCACTCAGGAGGATTACAATCGAGTACTGGAACAACAGTTATCAGGGTTTTCTATCTGCATCAAACGAGATTAGAAAAAAGGCCAGGATACAAACTAGCAGGATACAAACTCACATAGTGTTCACTCTCACTGCACAACAAAAATCTCTTTGCTGCCATCACAGAGGCAAGAAACCTGTATGTGCCAAAAAAGCCAGGAGTGCAATGACCCTAGTCTTCAAGCTTAAAGGCAATTCCATGTTAAACACCACTATGCAAATATAAACCAAAGGTTTCTGATTAGTGTCTAAGGAGGCCCCAAACATATTTTCCATGAGAGTCAAGTACTGCATAATAAATGCACCCAAATAAGCACAGTGCAGGACATAGGCACTTCTGCAGAACTCTACAGAAATTTGTTTCCCCAAAAAAAATTTCAGAAGTGTTTTTTACCTTCTGGTCCATTGCAAGACCGTAAACTATTTATGAGATGTCTGTGGAAAGCAATCACAACTGTCTGGTTTCATTTGAATACAGAAATTTGAAAGAACAAATTTCCGTTAGAGATGCAGGGCTGAACCAGTCAAAGAAAGGTTGAAAGACACTGTTGACTGTTACTTGAAGTCAGGTATTATGAAGTTTTATACCAAACTCCTTCCTGAGTGGTGACAAGCAGTGCCATTTGAGGCTCTCTCCATCACCAGCCCCTTAGGCTCACCCAGGTGAAAGTTTGATTCTCAAGCTGGTCTCATCCCACTGCTCCCAGTGACAACGGAAGAAGGGCCTGAAGAATGGCTATTCCTTGATACAGGCTCAGAGGATTTGCAGAGGTTTAGCTGTCAGGGTTTGCTGTTACCTTGGTGAGGCACAGGAAAGGCTCGATTCAGGTCATTCTCCTGTAGCTCTGTTTTCTTACTATTTGCTCCAATATTTGCAAAAAAAAGTCTGATTCACTTCACAGGACTCTAAGCAGGTCTTGATTAATCAGGCTCCAGAAAATGGCTTTTAAGGCAAGTCAATCCCACAACATTCAACACTTTTCTCCTTCAGGGCTCTTATCTTTACAGAACTCAACTTTCTGAAGAGGTTAGTAACACTCTAAACACCTCTCAGGACTGTTTGCAAAGCTCTTATCTAGCATGTCATGTAGGACTACTTAGATCTTGCTCCTGCAGAAATTTATACACACAGATAATTTAAGAGGGAAAAAAGCAAAATATACAACGATTGTTAACAAAACAAGACAAAACCTCTGGTATTTCCTGATTCTGGGAATCAGGAAGATTTCTTCTCCAGAAAAAAAAGGACTGTCAGGTTATGGACTTTTTCTCTCATCTCTGAATCATCAGATACTTCCCAGCCAACACTGACTGGGCAGTAACAGTTCTTTTAGTCATTCTTATACCAATATACTCCGTTTTCTTCATCTATCTCATAAAACAAGCCTGACTGCATTTCTCCCAGTCTGTTTTTCTTAAGTCAGAAACAAAATCGCTCTGTTACCAATATAACTTGTTGCACTCTAGTTTAAAAAAAAAAAAATCTGAGACTTCCTCAAAGACAAAACAAATGTGGCAAAACAACATCCTTCTCTTCCCTGGCCCACGTTAACAATAACACAGCTGACAAGTGAGATTTTCCCCAGTGCTCCCAGATACTCACCCCGTGCAAGCTTTATGTATCTAAAGCCTTGACCCTGATAAAAAGTGGCAGAGAAAGAAGTTTAGGCAAGTCTTTGTGTGGCTGAGGACACAAACACGAAGTGCCAACACCTCCCCATCTCTTGAGGGACACTTTGGTCACTGCACTCATGACACAGAATAAAGCTGTTTGTTTACCTCCTCCTACTGGACAGCTGCAAACTCTCTGTATCTTATCCATTTGAATTCGGGTAGGATCTAGAATAACTAGTCAAGGTCATTGCTGATTTAGCTAGAAGAGCTGTAGGACCACATACCCCAAAATATAAAGCACCTTAACTTTACCCCTGCAGATGAAGTTGCAATACCTCTTAGGATTTATTTTTTTAAAGTTTTCTTTACTTCTGATGCATTGGTAGGAAGTTTGCAATTAACAGCCAAAAAGAGATGACAGATTAATCATTCCCAAAACAGTTGGGAAAACCCAAAACCTCCCAAATGAGGTATCACCAATTCCTTTGTTAAAGCATCCCAAATACCAAACATGGGAAACAATTTTGCAACACACAAATCAACTCACCAAGAACGGGACTAAGACTGGCAGCTTTCACACAGATCCCTTAACCAATAATCCCTACTGTTACCATGCCACCTTAGGTAAAAGACATTAATTTTTAGAAGCTCAACATTTTGATTATTGCCTGTCTTTTAAGATTATCAAGGTCCTTTAGAACACTGACAAAAGATCCCATCTTGTGGGGAAGTGACAGGTTAAAAGCACAGCAAAGAAAAACCTAACCAACATTCGCAGAGACCCCTAAAATTGGAGAATTATTTCAGTCCTGAGCAGGTGTGCAGTACTTTCTTCACCTCAACTCTATCATTCCCTGGCCAATGCAACTCCTCCAGAAATATGCCCCTCCTCTCTGCTGCCCCTCATGGATTCCCTTCATCCTTCCTCAGAAGAAGAGTCACTATGAATGACATCTCCCTGAGACTATCAAACCACATTATCAAAATATTATCATAAACAGGAATTAAGAAAGGCAGTATTTGTCATTTTAATCTGTTAAATGCAGAATGAACATAACTTAGTATTAACATGATACAACCAGTCCCCACCCTGACCCCTTTAATTACACGTCATGCCTCTTCTCACCCCCTTTACTTTATGAATTCTCCAGAGTACGAATCCAACCTTCGTCTCTGCACAGAGACAGTCACACACAGATTGTGTGGATCCAGAAATAAATAATGAAATTGAATTTTGTTCCAGTGCCTGTTTCTTTCCAAGCCACCACTCCAGACTCTGTAGCAGCTGAAAAACTATTCTAGAATTCAGATTATCCAGCAAGCAACTGCATTGTGGTCAACAGCTCAGCAAAAGCACAGCAGTGCCCCACTCCTGCCAGGCTGAGAGTTCCTTCTTGAGTGATTTTAAGATCCAGTCTTGTACTACTAAAAAAACACTGATCTTAATTCCAGTAAGACTGCTTCTCTCTCCCATCTATTGGCATTAAAGGATCCTCCATTTCCTCATGGCACTGTTACTACTTTACTCTCACTTCCTCCCCTCAAAAAAAAACCCCAAAAAATCACAGCAAACCATTCAGAGTAGGGCTGAGACATCATGAAGTAGGAAGCTATGACATCACGCAAAAGCTCCGCAAACCAACACTGAAACTGACTCGTTTAGAAGGAAAGCAGCTGCTTAAATTCAGGCATCCCTCACAAAATTAGGAAGGAAGCACAGCAGACACACAGAGGAAATTTTTCTGTGCCACCCTTACCAGTTCTGTGAAAAGACATCAAGAGCTGTCCCGGAGCCCACAGCCACTGCCAGCACCGAGATTTAAATCCGCGTGACTGAGGCTCTTCGCTCCCTTGGCTTTACATCACCAGGTACGAAGAAGAATTACATCTGTCTCCTGCTCTCCTTCTAACATTTATTACAGCTGACAATCACAGGGCCTGCAGCACGTCTATCTGTGCCCATTGCCCAGAGGATATTGCCATATTTCCATCTCTGTTTCGTGACTGTTCCTTCCCACAAGCCAGACAGGAGACAGACTGTCTCTCCCCCGGGGCACCTCCGAAAAGGCGCAGGCGTGGAGAGCAAACGGGAATGGCAGAGCAGGACCCCCGGGAGTCGCAGCCACGGGCAGGAGAGGAGGGCTGGAGGAGAGGCACGTCCCGGGGAGCAGGGCAGAGCGCAGCGGGGCGCAGGGAGGAGCGCCCCGGGCAGCCCTCATGGAGCACAGTGAGTCACTGCCCGGAACCAGACCCTGCGTCAGCGCGGCCGGGGCGCGGAGCCTCCCCCGGCCCGGGGGTC
>VZRM01009057.1:480954-500174 GCA_013397955.1 Grantiella picta | reverse complement strand
TGTAGGGCTGTAGGGCTGTGGGCTGTAGGGCTGTGGGCTGTAGGGCTGTAGGGCTGTGGGCTGTAGGGCTGTAGGCTGTAGGGCTGTAGGCTGCAGGCTGCAGGCCGGGGAGCGCGGCCGGGCACAGTCACAGAGTCCATGGGGCTGGAAAAGAACTGCGAGATCACGGAGTCCCAGCCTATGACCAAACGCCACCTTGTCAACCAGACCGTGGCACTGAGTGCCACGTCCAGTCTTTCCTGAAACACCTCCAGGGACGGTGACTCCGCCACGTCCCTTGTCCTGTCACTGGTTGCCTGGGAGGAGAGGCTGACCCCTGCCTGGCTACTGCCTCCTTCCAGGTAATTGAAGAGAGTGATCAGATCACCCCTGAGCATCCTCCTCTCCAGGCTAAACATCCTCCAGTGCTCAGACTCTTCACCAGTTTTGCTGCTCTTCTCTGGGCTCACTCCAGCACCTCAATGTCCTTCCTGAACTGAGGGGCCCAGAACTGGACACAGGACTCGAGGTGTGGCCTCACCCGTGCCAAGTACAGGGGAGAATTAAGAGCTGCAAAATTGAGAGCTGCTCCTGAAGCACTGCTTGGTGACCTCCTCTCAGCAACCAAGCAGAGGGGAGAATTACATCTCTGGCTGGTGCCACTGCCAACTCTGCAGGAAAAGTAGAAAGCCAGGTCCCAAAACAAGGAGTAGAAGTCTCCTTCTTGGAGACTTGTGTATCATGCCAATTTTCTAGGAGGATTTTTCCTCTGTACCAGTTACTCTTTAAAATTTCCAGGAATACAAGTTCAACAGCTCACAGCTGGCAGCGTCTACCTAACAAAGATTTATTTCCAGATGAAGACAAAAGATACATTAGCTGTTCCTCCTCTCCACACAGGGTTGGTTGGTTTTAAGAAGGAAAGAGGACCAAAGAAGGAGGACTTACGCATCTGTCTGTTTTCTTTCTCGGCTTTCCATCTGAGTAATAGCCTGAAAATTACCAGTGCTCAATTAGAGCTATCCTTTTTAAACAGATGGCTAATTAAATGTTAATAGCACAAGCAAGCAAAACATTTTAAACACCATAAAGCTCACAAATGTTTGAGACAGTTTGAATGTCATAATCTAGGGGCAAAGTAAAGCCAGAGCAATCTCGAAGGAGGGAGATCACAGCCTGAAACTTCCCACTGCTCTGACTACAGTAAAGACAAACCTTTTGAAATCTTCTTTCAACAATGATGGCCTCAAGGACATCAGGTAGCTTCTTTCGATTAGTTCTGCTTTTCTTAATTCTCTTTAGCAACCATGCTCAAAAATCATCAAGTAGTCCTAATCATGTAATTTCTGAAGGTCTCAATAAATAACTGAGGCAAGTGGGAGCTTCTTTTACTGCTTCTTCCACTGAAGCAGAAGACATGCTCTGTGATGTAATAACACTGGAAAAAGAGGTAAGGGAATTACTCCAGTTGAAGTCAAAGGAAGAAGGCTTTGGTCCAGTATGGAATGTCCAGTAAAGCACAGACATTACAGAACAGATCATTCACATTAGAAATAAAACCGAACCTCTTGAATTTCTCTGGCATTCAATGAATTCCACTATCTTTTTCCTTTCCTTATCTACAGGAAGACAAAACTTCCCTGTAGTAGAGAACTTTCACATGCCAGAGTCCATCTGCCACTCAATACCAAGTGCTTACAGCCAAGGACCACAATCAAAACAGCCAAAACACAATGACTGGTTTCTTATCCATACCTGTAAATACAATTTTCAGAAGCTACAGAGCCACAGCTACAGTATTAAACTAGGAAAGGAGCACTGAAAGGAGCACCAGTTTGATAAGCCAAGAAGTTACAAGGCCTCTCTCTTTCATTATTTCTAATATTTTGGCCTGTTTGCTCCCCAAATCACAGTACTCTGAAAGCCAGGACAAGTTTTAATAACTTTTGAGACACGTGGAGAGAAAATTCCAGGGCAGGAAAAGATGAAAATGGGAGTGGGCTTAATTCCCCTTGCCTCAGTACTTCAACAAGTCAGTCTTACATGAACGTCAGGCAGCACCTGGCATTGCTCTTCAACAGCTGGCAGTGCTCTGTTAGGGGCCAACGAAAGGTGCTGTGATAAAGTTACCTTGCCACAATCGAGCATTTCTCAGCAACTCAGGACACTATAGATGGAGGCTTGACCAAGCAGCAGACAAAGAATGAAAAGCCCATCTGGAATCAAGGTGGCTGTAAGGTCTAGGGGTTAAATGTACTGTAGAGAACCAAAATAATGTAACACAGTAAATAGTCTTGGGTCGATAAGGCTTTTATTATCTTCCTGTACCCACACACCTTTGCAGACAATACCTAAAGAGTCAGTTCGATTTTCCCACCCATCTTGCTTTGGTATGGAATCAGCACCGGTCGAACCTCCTCCTTCAGGAACTTTGCCACCTGTTCAAGATGGGTAAAAGTACAATTAGGAAAAGGGCTTGACTCCTCCTCCCCACTTAGACCTGTTTGTCTCACTGGAGTCTCTCTTTCACAAAGACACCCAACAGTCTGGTATGTCCATGGTCAAAAGTGTGAAGCCACAGGGAAGAAAGCCAAGGAATTCAAAAGAGAGAAATGTGTCTTCCTTAGAAGTATGGCCAGAGTTATATAGTATGCACACTGTAGCATATGAAAGGATGCAGGGTTAAACTACACAATGGCATTACAACCCATAGCCTCTTCCCACAACTCTACCTGTTGAGGAGCACGTCCAGTGAAGGAGGAGGGATCCAACAGGCTTTCAAGTTGTTTATGGATAGGGCTGAAGTACGAATCAGCACGGACACGGGCGATGAAGTCATTATCACCCCCTTCCTGTTTGACAACAGCTGCTGCTTGCTGAGAGAGAACACGAATCTTCTCGTGGCAATCCTGTAGGGGCAGTGGGGAGAAGATGGGAAAAAAGTCATTCCATTGCTACTGAGCACATGTTCATCTCACCAACTTGTGTGGGAGGGAAAGTATCAGGGTGTATTGCCCTGGACAGTGCAAAGAAGAGACACAGTTTGGACTGCAGTGTCTCACATGCCACTGTATTAAAACAAGATGCTCTTCATCCTTTCACAGGTGCCCTTTGAGGCTAAAACAGTCCAAATGTCACCTATGTTCCCTATTGATCTATAACATAAACTAATGACACTGGAATCATTTATACTTCTTCAAATTTCCAAAATACTGTCAAAAGTCATTATAGGTGGTTGGTTTTTTTTTTTTCAACTGTAAACAATGTAAAAGCTCTAGAGATGTGGAAAAAGGAAAAGAAAATAATCTGTCCATCCAAACGTGGCTTACATAAGGATAGACTGAGAAAAAGAACCCATTCCTTTGGAATCAATTAGTCAGAACGAGGGAACCCAACTGTAGTCAGGAACCACCTCCAAATCTGATATTGCCATGCTGGTCCTAAAATACAGACATATGGTTGCATTTACAGCCATGCAAGAACCTTCTTAAATGCATTATCCTTAATCTACAATTAGTACAAAAATTATCTCCTATTTCCTCCATCCAAATGACATTTTGCTCCAGCACTGACCTGCCTCAGGTGAACAGATCTATGTTCTGGATGTTTAGTAGGAGGGAGCTATTAAGTAGTGGGGGAAGTAAGTGAGTTTCTGTGCTATGAGGTGGGAAAGCCTAGAAAATGTACTGTTCCAAAGTTCTCAGCACAGGAAAACAGAACATACAAATGTGAGAATGAACATGAACACCTTCTACAAACATCCTAACCCCTACAGGTGTTTAGTTAAACAGCACCAGAAAGAAGGCAGGTCAACAAGAGACATAAATGAATCAGAGAATGTGATTCACATGATGTGACCCTTAATATGTTTAGTCAGGAAGCTTACTCACTGACCCACTGACATCAGAGACACGGGGAAAAAAAAATGAAAAAAGGATGTGTCCTGACTAATGTAATGGTGATTTGCCACAAGTGTTTCAGAAAACTAGAACCACATATATTCTGCTCAAAGCTTCTATCAAACCCTCTCATTATTCTTGCAAGTTTAACTTCTGTCCCTCTGTCCCTGATGTGGAAATAATCATAGGAAAAGTTGCTATGTAAAAGGTAAGTGAAAATAAGGTGTTTTATTAAGATGGAAATTTGATTATCAATTTGGATCTGAATTGTGAAATTAAATTATAAGGAAATACAATCTAATTGTGTCTGGATTTACTTACTAAGGAAAACATTTAATTTCAGTTTGCTTGAACACAGGAAACTGAATGAAGGACTATGAACGAAGTGGTTAATATACTATACTGAGTTAAGGAAGAATGACACATGAATGAATGGTTCAGAATGGTCTTACTTGCTTTTTTGTTAACAGTACTGATTCATCCTCTTTTAATTTATAAGGTAGCCAACTGCCAACATGTTCCATTTAAAGAAGCCTGGCCTGTGTTCCAAGCTCCTTCAAACACTTATAAAAGGAAAACGCCTACTAGTATCAAATATAAAAATAGGTCTCCTTCTTCTCCAGCAGAGCCAGCCAGATTAGCTCAAACACACAGTGTTCCTAACAGAAAATAGGAATCTCCACAAGTGCTCTCCCCTCAGAGAGCAGAGCCTGGCTTTGCAGCAGCAGTGTAATTCTAACAACTCTGTGAGAGCAGAGAAATGTGAGATAGGACAAGAGCCCAGATACATTTGCTTCTCAGGAGACAAACACCAGGCCATGAACAAAGGTATTTTGGACATTGCATTTGTACCTGACGATTGCCTCCAGCCTTCACCATTGCCATGATTATATTCTCTGTGGCCATGAATGGCAGCTCCTGCCGGATCCTTCTCTCAATCACCTTAACAAAAAAACAACCAGGAAAAATAAACAGTATTATAGAAAGTCTATAGGCTACTGCGAACACTTCACTATGAAGTTTTTTTTCATCTCCCCTTGAATCTCTAGGACTGGACAATGGTCACGGAATCACAGAAAAGTTTGGGTTGGAAGGGACATTTAAAGGCCATCTAGTCCAACCCCGCTGCAATGAGCAACATACTCAACTGGATTAGGTTGCTCAGAGCCCTGTCCAACCTGACCCGGAATGTTTCCAGGGATAGGGCATCCACCACCTCTCTGGGCAACCTATTGTCGTGTTTCACCATCCTCTTTGTAATAAAACTTCTTTCCTACATCATCTAAATCGTCTCTCTGTCAGTTTAAAACCATTACTACTTGTCCTATTACAACAAGCCCTGTTAAAACATTTGTCCCATGATGCAAAGACAAATTCTCATGCTGAACTTAGCTCTGGAAATCCAGATATTGAAGTTGATAATACTTAGAAGCCATATCTTGTAAGAGACATTACTGTGGAAAAGATGTACAATAATTTTTTTTTCTAACCTGTAGTAAGTTAAAGGACTGGATGAGATCTGTCTAGATAGTATCTTTTGCTGCTATGTTCTACAGACCCATTCTGCAATTCAGGAAAAAATATATTTTGTGAGAAGTTTTGTATTTACTCTCCTTTTGGCCTCACAAGAGGTCTTTCATGTGTGTCCTACAACAGTAAAAATATGGCAAGAACAGAGCAAAATTCGGAAACCATTTGAACAGATAAAAATGTAATCCTTGGAGTGGGAGCATTTTTATCCACTTTGGCACAGTTGTAGCATTATCAAGGACATCCATTATCTCCTGCTTTACCTTTGGATACACCACGAGTCCCTCGGAGATATTCTGCAGTGTACTCAGGATGATGTCGGCTGTGAGGAAAGCCTCAGCCAGACACACACGCCTGTGAAACACACACACCCAGAGCCCTGGTTAGCAACTAAGGCCATGTTCCAGTTCACCTCAGATCCTTCAGTTGCTGTAAATAAGGCTGTAAATAGCATTACTGTGGCCCTGACACTGCAGCTGTTTTTTTTTTTTTTCTTTTTGGTCAGTAGAGAGGAAGAGAGAAAAGGGTGAAGGCACACATAGAGAGCTCCAAGGTAATTCAGTGATGACACAGATAGGAAAAAGGACAGCAATTTACAGTATCTTCCCCTATGTATTCTATGTTGAATGGTCTACCACTGATCCTACCCTCCAGGAGTAAGACATGCTGCATGCTCATGCTGTGCCTGGCTGTGCTCAGTGGGGAATTTCCAAGGAGATCCATGCATTTGGTGAGGGCTTCCTCCAAGAAACCAGCTCCTGGTCACAAAGGAGGCTCCTGACAAAAAGGAAAGCAGGGAAACAAGAGGACTACTGGGGACTGAGCTTCATCAGGCAAAATGCTCTGTGTCACAGGGCAGCAAATACAGCTTCATCCACCTGTGACAGCAGAGCCTGGCCCATCCTAAACTGTGATCTTTTAAAATATCCTAGTTCTTCAACCTCGTGCTACATCTAAGCCCTCCAATTCTACTACAGTGTCTTAAAACAACTTTGCTGGGTTATAGATTGATTGAACTTTCTCTGGCTTGTTCTCTTTCCAAACCACTATAGCTTTAACAAGAAAAATCCAAGGCACAGATTTTTATAATTGGTTTATGAAATGGACAAATGAGTCTTTCTATTAGACGAGAATAAAATTTTAAACACTCCAGTACATCTCTCAACACTTGGCAGCTTTGGGAAATAAGCACGCTGTATCAATCAGTATCCAATTTCTTAAATTTACACTGTTTTCTGCTGCCTATGCAATTATTTTCTTAATGAGATTAGGAGCTGTAGAGTAAAGTAAAGAATCTTCTATGTGCTTTCATGAAATTTTATGCAGGTATTATGTTTGTGGAGACATTTTAAATATAACATTCTCATCAGCAATCCCAATGCTAGTCTATAGCCAAAACTGCTGTTGTTCATTGTTTCACAAGTGCCATACCTTAGAAGTCTATAGATTTCTAAGATTCTAAGAGATCAAATTCTGCAACAGAACACGACTTTAAAACTAAAATGTTTCGAAGGTAGGTATAGGCTTTATGCAGATTTAGTACTAAATAAAAGACAGAAGCATTGAACTAAATTGCTGTAATTCACTTGATAATAATTATAGGTAACTTCTGCTCAGCTCAAAATAGTCATAATGAAAAATCATAAAACAAAGCAAAATTTGCTGAGCAATATCCTAAAGATCTGCACAGATTTTCATGAAACTTTTTTTTTTATAATAATTGTGCTCTTTCTCTAGGATCTGAACTACTTCTTGTAAAGAATAATATTTTTCAAAATTAAAATATGTTTCTTTAGATTATTTGGAGGGTGAAGGTATTGAACTATTCTTTCAGAAGCAGAAAAAAAAGCAGGGTCAAAAAACCTCATTCAAAACAAGGAGGAAAATTAGAGAAATGGGAGTACTGTGCTGTTGAAACAGGAAGACTATGAAAGCAATTTATTACCGAGGCTTCTCTATCCCTCCCTTTCACTGCTGGTTTATTTTGCAGAAGATCTTGACATTGAAGAAAAACCTAACAGTTTTTATCTGATGTCACACAGAAAACCAGTTTGTAGTCTCTAGGTTCTATTGAGACTGCTCTTTGTCAAGGTGTATCTTGTGTGTTTAAAGGCAGTATTTTCCAAACAGACCAGAGGACCTTTCTGCACAAAGCCACCTGCAATGGCTGCAGTGCACAGTGTGAACAGACCTGTTGGCACTGTCGTCCAGCGTTCGCTCAAACCACTGCACGGAGGCTGTCTGCAGGGGATCCATCACCAGCGTCATCAGGTGCCGAGCCAGGCTGCAGCAGCGCTCCGAACGCATTGGGTTCCTCTTGTAAGGCATTGCACTGGAACCTGGCAGAGGAGGGAAAGGGATGCAAGCAGGGCAGCAGCAGCAGTGAATTCAGGAAGAAGAGATGAAGGGAAGAAAAACGTGTCATAGGTTTGACTAAAGCCTCAAAACATGACAGTTTTCTAAGGGCAATAGGAAATAACGAAAATGACACCACCGACTTTCCCCTTCAGATCAGAAACACCCAAATGTGGGCAGAGAAAAAGTGAGAAGACATTTCTGCAATTCTGCAAAACAAAAGTACTACCACAAAAAAAGGACAAATAGCCTTACTTTTTAATGGTGTGTTTAACACGATCTCTCTAGGCTACCCATGGCAATCTTAGCAGTGTTCAAGCCTCTATCTGCTCAGTAACACTGTCCTTCCACCTCAGATACTTACACTGCTGCCTATTACTCTAATGAGAGGATATTAAAATCATCCACAGAATGTAGAATGGTACAAGTACCAGATAGAACTAAGGCTTAATTTACTGATTCAATTCTATTTAGGGGACCCAAACTTTATTCCAGCCAAGAGGGAAAACACTGCATTTCCTTTTTCCTTTTCTAGCAATGTCATAATCACATCATTGATATTCTTCTGGTAAGGGTGCAAGGGTTCACCCTAGTTTCATTGTTCCTAATTCGTCTGCTTGTAAAGATCAAAATGCTGAGCTGAAATCTTACTTTCCAGTCAGCTTCATGAGGACTGGAAAACATTAAGCACAGACCCAAGTCGTCCTGTCTAAGCAACGGGACATACATAGCTACTTCTGCTCTGCTCCCAAACACAGGAAGTGCACAAATACAAATCTGATTTTAATTACTTAATATCCAGAAACCTTTATGTAAGGTGTTTTTTTCTTTTTCCTTTCCCCTCCCCCTTTCTTTTTGTTTTAAAAGGACTCAAAATACTAACAATGTCAACTTCCGTTAATTTAAAGTAATTTCTGTCAGTGACATTTCTAAGTTTGTTTAAAAGGCCACACCAACATAAATGAAAAACACATGCACCAGCCCAGGAAATGTCTCTCATCCCTTACCAATCTGGTCTTTCTCAAAAGGCTCCTCTATCTCCTTTAGATTGGCCAAAAGACGAATGTCAGTGCAAATCTAGAAAGAAAGTGTAAGAAATTAACAAACAGCATCAAACTAACACCCACCAATATATCTTACTCTTAGTGCTCTTGGAGAATCTTGGCATCTATGTGCAAGAAGTAAACTGGGAGCAGTGAAAAATTTGGCAAAAAAACTGACGCTGCAATCATACTTCCTGGCCCAAAAATGTTTGTCGAAAAAGCAAAGAAACAGCATGTCCACTGTATTAGGTGAGAACAGGACTCCAACAAGGGCAAATGTTTGCAGGGAATGGAAGACAGATCAGAAAAGAACACTGAAAATGCATAACAAAATTACACAGTGATTTGCAAACACAGATGTGTGCTCACTGAACTGGGAAAAAACCAAAACAGAAGAAAATACCACAGATTACTTTAGCCCAAGACGAGGAAGAGGGACGGAACAGAAATAAATCAATGAAAAGAATCCACAAGGACAGAGAGAATAACACCATTATCAGAAAGGCACTTAACTAGGAGCAAATGGTGAAATTTAAAAACTCATACACCACTAGGAGAGACATTTACTCTAATTGGACCAATTTAGCATAGATTAGACTAATATCTGGTGTGGGAGTTGTTAACCCATCTTAGAATCTGCTCAGTTAACTTGCTCTATTTGTCACTGGTCTTAAGAACTTTGAGATTTAGGTACCAGGCATGTACCCAGCGGTGAATTTACATGATCACAAAGAAGACAGCTTAACAAGGAACACCAATATTTCTTGAGAAGAGCATTCTGCACCATGAGCACCTTCTCTTCAAGATCTGAAATGTTTCTGCCTCTTCCCAGTGTATACAAGTAAGGTGCTCACCTTGTGTATAGAAGCCCCCAGACTGGCCAGCACAGCCAGGACTCCAATATCCACCTTGCGACTGTAGGTCTGCCCTGTGACCATGTAAGCCCTAGAAATCAGCACAGAAGTTGTGTTTTCCAGCCAGACACAACAAGACTCCGAGCAAGGAGTGACATGGCTCTGAAAGTGGAGTGCTGTCACTCTGCCCTGATGAGAACAACTTTGGATTCAGGCTGTCAGTTTCTTGGGGCAGTGTGCAGATAGGAGAGAGGTAAACAGAGGAAAAATGGACAGCTGTGCTTTGACAGGGAGATAAGCAGAAGTGGCCTATTTAGGAGGTGAAGTTTCATGCGGGAAAATGCAACTGGAAATGGGAGATGGCAAGAGGGAATAAGTGAACAGCAGCACAGATGTCAGTTTGGCAACCAGGGAAATCTGGGCCAGCACTGCCAGCAGGAGTCACACATTGCTAAGAATGCTTGTTACATACCTCTTAAATCCTGCCTTTGCAGTCACTAATCTGTCCAGTTCTTCAACCTAGGGGTGAAACGAAAAATAAAACAGAGTTCAAAATACAACTCAGTAAGGTCAGCAGGAGCAAAAGTGATGCTTTGCTTTTCTCAGTTTACTGTCAAAAATCTTTTAGTTTCTGTGAAGCATCCCTTCCCAAATACTGCTCACTTTCACACAGAGCCTTGTCAGTGAGCCCCAGAGGGATCATGGTGGCCTTGTAAATTTAATGCTGGAATCTCCCTGTTCCCTCAATGAGAACAGCATTCCAGAATGGAAAATTGCCAAGACTGCAAGTCTGCACCCTGGGATGTCTGACATACTTTGCTGTGGTCTCCCTCAAAGAGCTGCAGGAAGCTGGCTTGAGTGCCAGTGGTGCCTTTCACACCCCGAAAGCGCAGGTCATCCCGAGCCCGCTCCAGGTTCTGCAGGTCCATGCACAGGTCCTGGATCCACAGGCAGCAGCGTTTCCCCACAGTGGTGAGCTGGGCAGGTCTGAAAACAATCAAGAACACCACATGACTCATCGAGGATTTGCACAAGCACCACACTTCACAGCTGAGTCTGCCATTAAGACCTCCCTGAAGACTAATCTCTCCGACTCATTTGAGCAGAAATTAACAAGATTTGGCTTAGGCGGAAGGATGTACCAATGTCAGCAGTAAATGGTACTGGAGATGCAATCATTCCTTCCAGGAATTCGGTGGAATTACATTACCAGGAAACAGCAATTCTGCGTCCACGTGCCGGGCAGGCGCCCCCTGCCGGCCCAGAGGGGCTGTGACAACCGGGGGTGCATCTGTCCCCCGCCCCAGTTCTGGTCACCCAGGGCATGGGGGGCATCCTGGCTGACCTACAGCACTGCTGTGAACTTCTCAGCATAGAAACATCTGCATTCACCATGTGATCTTAAATTATTCCTCCCAGGCACTGTTCCTTCTTATTTATAAAAATAAAATGTGTGTTCCTCAGCCTCTGGACAAACACACTTCAACAATGCTGTCAGTCAACACTTCCTGTAAGACCTCTACCTTGGAATAAGTAACTGCAAGCTTCAGCGACACTGTCCCCCTGCAAATGCTTTGAGGTGAAAACAAGGGTGTTATGCAGAACCCAGAAACCGAAATATTTCAAGTAATTCACATGAACTCCAAAGAAAACCTCCATACTACTTCAAAAAACCATACACACATGAACAAGGTGCTCCCGATGAAGCTCAGACATAAAAAGGAAGCTTGTAAGATCTGGAAGCAGGGACAGGCAATTCAGGAGGAATACAAATAAACTATTCAACAATCAGGGATGGGACAAGAACAGCCAAAGCCCACCTGGATTAATTCAGTGTGGTATGTGAAAGGCAACAAGACAGGCCTCTGCAAGTATGTAAGCAGGAAAAGGGAATGCTAGGGAAAACATGGACTTGATTGTAAACGGAGCAAAGGTCCTGCTGACAAACACCACAGAAAAGGCTGAGGAATCAATTATGATTTCACCTTGAATATACTTCTGAATACTCCGTCTTCTTTCCAAAAGCCAAAACAAATCTAACACAGATCCTCCTCCAAAAGCTGTAGATTAAGAGGGCCCTAGGACTAGAGGTGGTGGAAATAACATGGCATATACAGCAAGACAATTAATCAGACTTGATCCGATGCTTTCACTCTCCTTTGGGAGAAATACTGAAGTGCCAGATACCAAGTCTGACATGACCTGTGCTTAATTTCCCTGCCTCTGCTGTTCCATATCACTGGGGTAGAAGATCCAGGCTTACCCCACGGTGTAGTTTAATGCTTCTGAAAACAGTCTTCATGAAGCAGGAGATTAAACTACCCCAAGATCAGAACCACCCAGACCTCACCGTCCTTTGACTCAGTAGCTGTAGTAAGAAGTAGCCATTAACAAAACTTTCTAGGCTGCAGTTGAAACAAATTTACAGAAAAACAAAGAGAACGTGGCTGGAAGACAGGGCTACTGCAATTCCCAGTCATGATTTTTTGAAACAGCCCAGAAGATGCACATCTGTGTTTGCCTGGAAGTCATTCTTTATGAAGCTGTGTTGAAGAAACTGCTGACAGCTAGTCAAAGCAACAGTCCAATTTCCGAGACAAGCCTGAGCCAGGCACATTTGTCTTTTCTGAACCACCAACTGCCACTGGTCAGAGATGGGAAAAAGGATGAGAAAAGAGGAGTAGCAGGTCAATTTAACCAAAGCACAGACAACAAAAAGAAAGCAAAGGCTGATGACTACTTACTGGTAGTGAGTGAAGCCCAAAGCAGGCATGTCAGCATACTTCTCAGCAAAGTCGGCCAGCCGGCTGATCACCCTTGCGAGCTGGTGGAAGCAGGAAGGATAGAAAACAGGTGGAATGAGAAAGGAAAAAAACCCAAACAACACAGCAGAAGTTAGCATGCTTAAGCCCAACATTGTGAGAGGGGAAAAAAAAAAGGGGAGGGAAAAAACTGTGCAGGGAGGGACAGGCGTGCAGCAAGTGACCTTGAGGGACAACTGTGCAGTCCCCTCTAATTGCAGAAAATGGTGTGTTTCAGCTTTTCAGGGCATGCATGAAATTTCTGCTTGCTACAAAACCCAAGAAAGAGCTAACACAAGTCATTAGACTTGAGCTCAAACTAGTCTAATCCTCATGCCCAACCACTTCTGCAGTTGGTTCATCCTTGGATATTTTCCTTATTCCTGGAAGTGGTCAGAAATAAAGCTGCTTTGGATATAATTGACACATGTACAGTCCAGGACAGATTGGATGCCAACACATTCAGGTCACCACTGCACTACACTCCTACATTTGACCTCAGATAATTGCATTATATAGTTTCTTGAATGCTAACACACTCCTAGGAATATAGCTAAGGGTAACCCTAGGATAACCCTGAAAGCAATGAAGTGGCATTCTGAAACTGGTAGCTGTGCTACAGATAAATGAGGCGCAGCTTATAATTCCCACTGCGAGCAAAGAAGCTCTAGGGAAAGACTTGAGAAAGGAAAGGAAGGTAACTCTTCCCTTTTTTGAGAACAACCCAGACAGACAACTCCTCCCAGCTTCCCACAAAGGTTTAGGAAAATCCACGCTAAACATAGGCTATGCACAGGACATGAGAGCTTCCCAATTCTGCAACACTGCAGAACTATCTTCTCACCTTGGGTAGCAGCAGGTCAAACCCATCACGGAGGACAATCAGATCCTGAAAGAAGCAAAGAAAGGAACTTTGGGCCATGTCTAAAGGACCAGAGAATGGTTTTCTCTCAGGAAGGACACAGATAACTAACATAGATATGTTTTGTTGGCTCAAAAGTCTCCTCTTAAAACAAATGCTTTGCTTTCCTTCTTGTAACAGAACTTGAACTCAATTTGCTTATGACAAAAATGCTGGATCTATCACCGCAACTTTTATACTATCCATGAAAAGTCAGAATGAGTGGTGGAAAACCTGTTTCCACCAAGTGGCTATGAATGACTTTTGTGAGGTTCTCAGGATTGCCCATGGAATGGCAGACTAAATCATACAGTCCCATGTGGAAAATACCGGCACTGTAGGTTAAAGACAGCATGAAAGAAAGTGGGCTGATGAGGCAGCAGTTGTCTTTACTCCTTCTTTTGAGACTGAGGTACAGCTGGGCGTCAGTGTCACAAGGATGGTTATATTACTCAAAAGCTGAACATGTTTGCAAAGGAGTAGAGAAAAAATAATCACAGAGCAGCTTCGCATGCGACAAAAGCAGCTGTGAAGTTGCAATGGCTGGAACAGCAACATATACTGAGAAATCAGGCTTCAGTTTGCACTCTGTTTTAGATGAGGTTTTCCACAAATATTTTACAGTTCTGTAGAAGGGTGAACGTCCTTTTTCACTTAACATACTTATCCATTCTCTTGGCTCCTGAAAAACTTGTTTTACTCTGGATTACACAGGGGTTTCAAGTAGCAATTGAAAGCTCACGGACCTGATTCTGTAAGTCAGTGAACTCTTGTCCCCGTGGTGTAACTGATAAATCATACAGTTCACGTCTGTTTATGTGTTTGCAACTCCCCCCTTATCTCCTGGAATATTTAACACACAAGCAGAGGTCAGGGAACAGTTTCCAGACAGATCTAGCTTCACATCTAAAGAAAGAAGGCAAGTGGAGCTTGCCTTCCTAGGGTAGCCAGGTTTAAGAACTGAATTAACTTCAACGGTAAAATTAACAAAAATGTCTGAAAAATCTCTTTAATATTTTATAAGGAAGAGTTTATAGAGAGCTATAAAATAAACAATTGTAGCTTTGTTTTGCCTAGCTCTGCAGGCAGGAAACTGGAAATGTTACCGTGTTATCCCCTACGTAGCAGGAAGTTGCTCCAAGGTGGATGATGGCTGCAGCTTTTGGACAGCAGTGGGCAAAGGTGTGCACGTGGGCCATCACATCGTGGCGCAGCTTCTTCTCTTCCTCTGCTGCCATCTTGAAGTCAATGTTGTCCAGATTTGCTTCCATCTCCCGGATCTGTTCATCGGTGATAGGAAGCCCAAGTGACTGCAAGGGGAAAAGAACTTTTCATTGCTTTTTTTCTTTACCAATAAACTGAGACAAAGCTGTTGAAATAATTTAATCCCATTTGACATCTCTCAGAAGCGTGGCAATTTGGTATAATAGAGCTATAATAGCAAACGCTTTTATTCTAGGACTCTCCAGCCTTTTCCAATAGGATAGGACTGTTCATTCTTAGATCTTCCTCTTGGGCTTTGTACTCTCCTCCATCACGTAACATTCCTGTGAAAACTGCAAAAATTAAAACACATGGGGAAAATTGACATAAAAATAGTATAGCTAAACTTTACCTTTTGGGTAAAGAAAAATCCAGCTACCATGTAACTAAATAGCTTGTGTCTGGACCATAACTAGACCTAGACAACTGTAAATAGAGGGCTTAGAACATATGGAAAGGTATGTATGTTTTATATGTTTGTACCTTTTCAAAAGTCCTGAAGTACCTCATCTCAGACTGAATATGAAACCTTCTGAAATCAGTGACCTGGTCTGGAAGAAGATGAATGGTCCTAGTTCATGTTCAAAACCAATTGCTAGAGCTTTTCAGCAAGCTGACTTAAAACCAAAGATATCCAACCACAAGATTATACACTGGTGTAGTTCTTGCACAAGCTAACTAAGATGAAAAAAAAAAGTCTTTTTCTGATACTGAGAAATTGTCTCACTATGAATTTGGCATTATTGCCTTCTCCAAATTAAAATGCAACTGTCCTATACATTAGTAATGAGAAATCACCAACCAGGAAGTTTCCAGGATTCAAAGTATTTAAAAAACTGGTTCTGCTCAGAATCAGACTGACTGAAAAAATGTTTTGCAGATGTGAAACCCGGAACTGAAGAAAACAGCAGATGAAGCAGATGTGTCCTCAAGGTTTTCATCAGATAATTAGTGCAGATAATTAGTAAGCAATTGTCGCAAACATATACATGAGCATGAGTGTCCAGCAAAATGAGGAAGAGCACCTGGCCCCAGACTGCTGCCTTTGAGTGCACCAGTACAGACTGTAACTGCCCAAAAGCACAGGCAACTCAGCAGGCAATACACTCTGGTGACAAGACTAAAATCTCATGCCTTGCTCAGCTATCCATGATCCTTCGGGAAAAGCTGACCACAGAACACAGTCATGTGGAGAGGAAAGAAACAGCCCCTCCAAAAGGGATGACTTGACACAGGAACACGTGCAAGTTAGGGTAGTGCCAAGACAAATGATTTTCTCATCTGTCCACAAACAACACGTGAGGCCTCTTTCCTTTGAGCTTTTGCTGATAATTGGCAGCACCTCGGGGAGAAAATCGAACGTCCTTCAGACCTCTATACCTAAGAAAACCAAGTAGGAAAACTGCACAAGGGAGAACACAAGGCTTTCCCCAAAGCATCACAGGTCAGTGAGGCCAGTGAGGTGCTCTCTGGACTGTGCTTTTAGGGTGTCATTCCTCCAAGACTGTCCCAGTGTTTTGATGCACCACTCTAACAGCTCTAAGTGTTCATCACTATTCCTAAGGGATGGGGCAGAGCAGGTGGATGATATGGCGCAGCTCCTGCACACAGAATGAGAACACTGGGCTGCTCATCACATAAAGAACATACGACAGAAGAACAATGAAACTTGAACTGGACAGAAAAAAAGAGACGGAGGGCTACTATAGAAAGAGAGAAAACATTTATATTTCACATGTGCAAAACATACTGTAAGCCAGTTTGATGCGACAGGATGTCAAAGCTACTTGCATGAGAAGGGAGAGCTCCATGAAATTGATAATTGACTTTGAAATACAATTAAGTCAAGAGTTCAAGATAAAAAGTTCAAACAGAAGAATCACAATACAAAGACATTTATGCCAAAAAGTTAAACTAGAGTTTTGGGACGGTATAAATTCAGATACTTCAGCTCTTAACCCAAACTTTAAATCCTTTCAGTTAGGAAAAGGTAAGTTTTTCTTACTAATCATACACTTTGCTATGTCTGCTCTTTCAAACTCCTGGTATTGCCTGCTGAAATGAACAAAACACTCTGTAGACTTTCTGCCAAATTCAGTTTCCATGGAAATAATTTTTCTATTCTTATCTCACATATTCCAAGAGGACCACTTGAAAATTTCACCTATTAAGTAGAGTGAGTATTGAAGCCATTCACCTGGCCCTGTACTTTACCTAAAATTTTACCAGTAAGTTGGATGTCCTCACTCTTACTACTCCCTGCAACTTTCAGAAAACCTGTGGTTAGATCTTCCTAGACCTGATTTATCAGAAGATCAAAGTAAGTAAGTATTGCTCAGATTCTTCTGTTACTTTTGGTTTTTAATGTATCTGAAAAGATATGCTATGTATCTTCACTAAGAGCTACTGAAGAAGCAATACAAGAATGTCTCGAAAATGAGGATATGTGCTGCAGTAAATTGCCATAGTTCATTTATTACTTGGTATTTGGGCTGGTTTTCTTTTCCACAGAAATACTATACATCTTCTACAAGGAACCTAAAGAAACTGCTTGTATCTGTAACTAACTGATCATTGACAGAGATAACAGGTGCTGAAAGTAGCTGACTCTTCCTCCTTATGTCCAGAGCTGACATTAGATGACCAACTGCTCTGGAATGAGTAGACAGATAAAAATAGTAGTCTCCCTCTTCCCACTATGAAAAGAGAGCTCAGGAAGTTGTAAGATCTGTCTCTATTTTCTGGGAACAAAACTCAGGGGTGACAATGGGATGGAAAGCAATGGTCAAGAGATGGGGGAGCCCCAAGTTCAGGGCTCGGGAGTGGAAACCTAGAAGCCTCAAACTGGTTCTTTCAAGCAGATTGCTTTGTCCTGTTGGGCAACTCACACATCCTGTTCTCGAACAGAAGAAAAAGTGATGATTATCTGCTGGAATGGATATGGCTAAAATGCCATGCTCTGAACATGCAAACCTCCTCCAGCATGCATTCATGGTATTGGCACTTTCTATGCTAGATGAGATTTGCAGCTTTCTCACTCCAGCATCTGAACTGTGACAAAACCAGGTGTGTGGTACTTCGGAAGATGACTCCTGTTTAGCACAGCTGTATAATTACATCCTCAACTTCTACAACATCACATTTAGTCCAGCATATTATTGATAGTGACATGATCCTTGTATTGAAGAAGGAACACGTTAATGACACTCTGCACCCTTGTTCATTCTCCAGCACAGTACTTCTCTGCCCTGGCACTATTAGTAACAGCCAGACCTAGTGCCTGGATTGCTCCCTAACAATCCCAGTATTTTGAAAACAGAAAATGGGCTCTGTACAAAACAAACGGGCACCTATTGAGTCTGAAAGATAAAGCCATTCTGTCAGAAAGTGGGGAGGTTTTGTGCACATTTTTTCTTTGGAGTTTTTTTGGAGAACACGTTACAGCTTTTTCACTGTCAAAAACCTGGTAAGAGTCACAAGAAATCAAGTTAGTGCATCTTAAAAACTGTCTCAAATAGGATGTAATAATGGCTGTACATATACCCCTAATTAGGACCAAAGTCAAAATCAGAAGTTTTAGCTTAAACTAATTGTTGAAAAGTTAACTTCATATACTCTACTAACACAACAGCTTGCAATCATATGGACATAATCTCAGTTGCTGCTTCCTAGTATATGAATTAAAAATATACAATATCAACTCTTAAGTGGTATTATTTTTTTTGTGGCACTCAGCCTACCAGAAACTTTACAACTACTTGTGGGGTAAACGTTCTGCTAACTTTGTAAACATATCTCGGAAAAAAAGGGGGATCTAGAAACAACTGGCGGCAGATGCAGGGGGTGGCACGGAGTGACAGCCATCGGATTGAACGGGACAGTGGACCTCATCCGTCACACCTCCTGGAAAGCAAACAGCCGAGCGCTTGGGAAGGACACCGATGTTTGCCCAAAGGCAACCCCTCACCAAAGATTGCTCAGCAGAACTTTTACAAAACCAACTTTACACCGTAAGCAAAAGCGCAAGGGGGATGGTCTGAGAGGAGCAGAGGCGATTTGCTGAGGGGCGACAGGACTGTGTACAGAGGGCTAGGCAACCCTGAACTCGCACAGCCGCCCCCTTCTCCCCGAACACGCCGAGGGGCGCTGCAAAGGTGCCCTGAGCGATTCCCCCCCTCGGTCTCGTTTCTCAAGGGCAGCTCCAGCAAGGTACGGCCGATTCCCGCCGCTCCCCGGGCCCCGCTCCGCCACAGCCCTGAAGGGAATCGGGACGCGAAGCCACCCCGTCCCCACGCTGCCCNGGGACAGTGGACCTCATCCGTCACACCTCCTGGAAAGCAAACAGCCGAGCGCTTGGGAAGGACACCGATGTTTGCCCAAAGGCAACCCCTCACCAAAGATTGCTCAGCAGAACTTTTACAAAACCAACTTTACACCGTAAGCAAAAGCGCAAGGGGGATGGTCTGAGAGGAGCAGAGGCGATTTGCTGAGGGGCGACAGGACTGTGTACAGAGGGCTAGGCAACCCTGAACTCGCACAGCCGCCCCCTTCTCCCCAAACACGCCGAGGGGCGCTGCAAAGGTGCCCTGAGCGAT
>VZRM01009057.1:398210-474414 GCA_013397955.1 Grantiella picta | reverse complement strand
AAAAAAAAAAAGAGGAAGTTAGTTCTGCGAATGTAACAACACACACCAACAGCCAAGAAGAGGCATTTAGCGCTCGGGCAAACATTCCTTGCCGAACACAGCCTCCTCTGCGTGTTCATGCAAAATTCTCCAGCCTCTTCCCCTCTGCCCACCACAGCCAAGAATGTTTGCTGCTAAAATACTTAAATACTTAACGCCGGCTGGAACAATGCATTCTTCCCTTTTTTTTTGTTCTTTTTCTTTTTCCCTGGAGTACTCTGTATTACTTTACAGAAAGGCTGTCAGAGTCAAGTCAAAAAACTCCCTTTCTCACTACAAAGTTAACAGGAACCCGAACACTGCTGAATGTCACCAGTCCCAACTGTCACACATACAGGGCAAAAATGGCTCTTTCGCAGAGGGCACTTGGTTTGCTAGAAGCTTGCTAGGACTCTGGGAGACTTCTAGAGAAAAGCTTTCCTGCATAGCTCGATGAAAAGCAACACGCAGGCACACTGTGGATGCAAACAGATGTTGCTTGCTGCGTGCTACAGACAAAACTGCATCTATCGTGGCCTGACAAGTTTTAGAAGAGGCTCCAACCCATTAGGAGCTGTGGCGCTTTTTGTAGCACAGGTGAAACCTTAAATCACTTTTCATACAAGGATCAGAAGCTATAGTTACTACATCACAAAGTTTAAAGTCACATAACACCACAAAATAGAGAACAATAATTTCAAACAGGACCCTGACTCAATTTTAACAACAACGTAGACAGACCTTTAAAGTCTACTGTATGCAAAGCTCTGGTTGGTGAGTCATTACAAAATGGACCTGTTTCCTATTATCTACTGCAGGGGAACTTTGGTAAAATTCGGCAACACTGGTATTTAAAGTGATGGGACGCCTATGCAAAACATTGTGAAGGACATGAACTAGCAAGGCTGCTAAAAATCTCCAGTTTGGCTCCTGTCATTTAGTCCCACCAACAGGTCTGCTACAGCCTAACTGTTGCTTTGTGGTTTAGGTTTGGATGTGAATTCAGGACAACAGGGAGTACCAGCTCTGTCTACACTGGGAAACTTCACATATTTCTCCCCATTACTGTTAACATCCTTCTGCCACAGGTGGAAGCCTAGTACTGGAAGTAAAGTGAAAGAAAGAGTCTGGGTTTTAGATATCTGTATTTTGATCACAGTGGGAATGACCAATATGATCTAACAGTATCAGTTCCTAAAACTGCAAAACAGAAGCAAATAATCTACAGAACTGAAATGATGTTGTGTGCAAAATCAATTTAGACAAACCAACAGATTCTGCATATGTTGCTTCAGATTCAGGACCAAAGTTGCACTTCAACAGCATTTGCTTACTGGGGCTTTTTTTAAAAATTAATTTCAACATAGTTGTCTTGGTATCACTTCCCTGCCCACAAAGCATGCATGCATATTTACAATTAAGAAAGCTGCTTCTGTTAAGGGAACCTTACGTCTTTAGAAAAACCCCATACGTTCTACTCAGTCAGAACTATAACCCTGAGATGTTAACCAACCTCCACAAAACCTGCATTTCAATCCACTTGAGAACCTGGATACGAAGGTCACATGATTAACAGTGAAGGTGATGTATGCAACACACACTGGAAATACAACAGGTCCTCATCTGCTATGCTGACCCTGATCCAGCTGATTTCCTTGACCAGGCTAGGTCAAACTTGGATACCTCAGACACACGAACAGTGCTCCTCTTAAAGTCAACAGGAAAACAATATGCACAAACAAAATCAGAAAGCTAAAACTTAAACATAATAAAGAATGAAGCAAAAACCCCAACCTAACCAAAACCTCCCCCCAAAAAACCTACAGTACTATTTGGATGCACTCTTAGAACACAGTGGAAGATGTGGCAGCATTTTTAGGAAGAAAAAATAGGGCAAAAGTTCTAAGGAATAAATGCTTAGAAATTTCATGTTAAAAAAAAAAAAAAAAGAGGCCAACTTAATATAAATGCTTAATTGTTATTTAATCTTTGAGGTGGTTATCCCAGCCAGCTTGTTGAAAACAACCTGTTTATATTGCAGAGGTAAAAACATACTTGGCTTAACATTCTTACTCATTATAAAAGCCACTTAATGTGAAACTCAATAAAAAGAAAATTATGAAGAAAAACCTGACACCCCGTGATTTTAAAAAAACCCAAACCAACAAAATAACCACTCTCAAGACTGCTGGGCAAGCATCCAGGTAGAACCATAAAAACACTGGGAAAAGATGGCAAGTATTCCAAAGCAAATGTCCTAAGTCTAAACACAGGTTTCTGAGCTGTACCACACTTTGTTTTGCTTTCTAGATTTTGTTGTCACTGCTAAGATGAAATCCTCAAATGGAGCAAATCCAACAGATTGAAAACTCTCAGCTTGATAGACACTAGGGTAGTAAAAGGTAGGGTAAGCAAAGTGGCTGGATTTTTATCTTGAAAGAGATGCCTAGAGCCTGTTCCAGGCTGTGCTTTCCCCAGCCTCTTCTCCCTACCTTGCCAACATGTTTAAACAAGATGCTGCCATGGACTCCCCCCCAGAATAGTTTTGCAAAAGCCCAGAAGTACCCTAACATCAATTCCTGCTGACTTTTTTTTGTTAGGAGCTCAAATGGTAGCAGGATTTTTAAACATTAAGCAATGGGTTGTCCCCAGCAGTCGAGTCTGGTTAGCACAATGCTCAGACACCACTTGCAGTGGCTGCGAGTTCCATGACTAAGCCATACCGATCTGCCAACTGTAGCTGGAAAATAGATTAATGTTACTTTGACAATGCAGGGAAACTGTCACTGAGGAGACAGTCGCTAATGCTTACAGGATGCACATTCAGGAAACGAGGAGCAGACTGTTGTACTACAATAGGTTTGGACCCAGCAGACCGCTGAAACTTAGTTGTCAACCCTTCAGCAGTCAGTCACAATCCACTTCCAAATGAATGTCAAGTCTGTTGGCTTTTTTTGACTAAATGCTACGTTCTCCTCTCTTTTAGGCCTCTGCTGATTTGATAAACACAGCTTCTGGCAAAGCACTCAAATTCTCTCGTTAAAAGGAAATAAAAAAAGAAGTCTTAAACTTTCTAAGTAAACCCTCCTTCTACTGGCCCATGACAGGATTTTTAAAGCACATTATTATTACTACTGATGCATTATTTTCAATAGACTCACATGCACACGCAGCACAACAAGAAAACACTGGGCAACTGCTATGAGAAAGACAGAATTTGGCATCTGATTTCTTTTTTTAATAATAATAACAACTTACCTCAACTACTATTAAGTAACTCATTGCACGACTTGCTTACGCGGCATGCTCTTTTTCCCTTACAGAATAATGGGTATATCTATTTCCATGAAGTGGCTACACTGCCTCACTTTGCCTCGTCTTCCCTCCCCTCCCCTACTGTAGGGCATGTGGGTGCATGTAACAAGGCACTAGCACGGTTTTTGTGGTTTGAGCCGAGCCGTTTCAGGCCGAGTAAGCCCCTGACCCTTAGAGCTGGGAGGCTCAAGTTGGCCATCCCAACACAGAACTCTGAAGTTCAAGACTGTAAGCCCTGACAGCCAGCAGCAACAGGGTGAACAGAGGAGTTCAACAGCTATTTCCCTCATATAAAATGAAACAGAAAGATTGGGAGGTGGGGTGGATGAAGAAAAGCAAGCAGCAAATCTCCAAGTGGGGAATTAAACTGACCAAAATAGCTGAAAACAGGAAAGTTGATTTCCAATGTATATTTTTGTGGAGTTTTTCCATATTGTTTTTTTTCTGTACTGAAAAAGGCAGGTTAATAAAACTACTTCATTACTGAGTATTCTGTCAGCACTGGTTTTCTTTAGCACTGCTTAGAAGTGGTTCAAAGAAGCACCATCGTGTATTTCCTGCTAGTCCTCCTAACTGAGGATTCTTTCAGTTAAATTCTACTGCATTTTAATAAGGTTTATACTTTCACTCTGCTTTTAAAAAGGTGCTTGGAAAAATATTTTTGTTTAGTTTTAATCGAGAGGGAATAGTAGATTTCCATTCACACACTTCTCTTCTCCATGCAACTGCACACATCTGCATGAGTAACAAAGCACTATAAATCATAACCCTTCTCCCACAACTTGTTTAAGATTGCAATGAATTCCTGTTGCTGATATTGAGAAGTTTTCTTGAAGTATCTTAATTTAGAAAGTCTTTAAAATTCTTGATCCCTCGCTTGACAGTAACATCTGGAGATTTTTTCTTTTTTTTTCTTTTTATTTTTTTTTTAGCATTTTTATTTTAAAGTAAAAACTTTCAAACATTTTGAAGATTCAGGAACTTGTAAAAGTTTATCAACAAGAAACAGCCATCTATCTAGGATAAGATAAGGTTAAATAAACCATCTTCAAAAAACTGGCTTCCTACCCTAGAATTCCTGAGAATGCTTGCAAATTTAAAGCAGGAAAACAAAATGTTAAAATAAAAACAAAAACACTGTTAAATGCTCCCAGAGTTAGTCTTCATCTAAAATATATATATGCACTTTTTGGTCTTTTTTTTTTTTTTTGTACGTTTTAAATTTTTTTCCCTTTAAGCTTACAATGGAAGAACAATTTAGCTTTTCTTTTTAAATATTTCAAATCCCTCATTATGTCTTGTAAACAAGAGGGGCTCTAGCACCCGGCTTTCACCGTAGTATCGCAATGAACTCAACTAGCCCAAAGTGCAGGAAAAGGGACCTTAGGGCAGGTTGGGAGAGAGAAGTGAGGGTGGAACACAGCAATGAACCAGCATGTATAGCAAATCATGTGACAGAACAGATACTGGCTTGCTCAGGCCAAAGGTGCTTCACTAGGAAGTACTGCTGGCACAGGACTTTTAAGAACCTGCTCTGCATGTCTGAGCGTGCTTGGTTTTTGAGCAGAAACAAAGCTATACAGATGCCTGCACACGAGGGGCACTAGCCAGCTAGCAGGAGTTGAAAGAGAGCATTTTGTTTCTTTGTGCATGGTGGGATAGATGAAGGAGGAGACATGATAGGAAAATATATTCCAAAGGGGCCAGAGTATGCTGCACACTCCAGTTTACTAAACAAATACAAACCTATTCATACTTTTTTACCACATAACACTTTGCATACAAATCTACAGGCATGTGTATATGCAGCATTTCCCTCAGTCAGTCTTCCTTGTGACATTGGGTTTACATAGAAAGGGCGAATTAAATACAACAGCCATGTCATTCCCTAGCCCTTCCCTCCCACCCCACAGGCACACTCACACACTCACACTCATGCACCAACCTCCCCCCATTACTTGCATCTATTTCTGTTTCTGCTTCTCCCCACCAAACCCGTGAGTTCAATGGATTAGATATGGTGGTATCCTTCAATGAAAACGCTGAAGAAACAGACTCCCCTATCTGCCCCCCTCGGCCAGGTGACAAAAGCACTGCTCCCTCTGAGGGCTGGAATGGACAGGTATGTGCTGGTACAGAATGTCGGCACTTGGTTAGTAGAACAGCTGGACAAAGCCACGTGGAAGTCCTAGCACTTATGGAAAAAGTACCGGCATCTCTCTTCCCTCTTCCCCCGGCCCCACCCCCACTAAAGACTTCCTGCTTCGTGTCAAGGGATGTTCCTTCAAGTCTGCTACAACTCTTTTTGTAACAACAGGTCTTAAAAGTTTTGTTCCCAGCGCACACATGCTGGCTATTACTGTAGATTATAGGTCACCCCTATCCTGCCCAGAGTACTACTACACTGATGCTAAAAAAACCCCAAACCTTTCCTTAAATACAGAAATTAAAAAGCAACAGTACAGAAAAAAAGTAAAAACAAAAAACAAAAAGGTGCAATACTTTTTTTTAAAAAAAAGTCTTTGCTAGTTATATACCTCCCTAAGCAAAACCACGTACACAGGAAAAAACACAACACAGAGAAACAAAAGGAAACCTTTGAAGTACACACTGGTTTAAGAACATTCGTAAGTAAACGTTTCTGTCAGTGATGGTCTGGCGCTGTAATGACACCAAGGCCTGGCACAGGTAACGCTCACCATGAAGGACGCAGGAAGGAGTTAGCTGCATGTGCTTTCAGGAGATGAGGCAGGCTGGCCAGCACTTTGCTGACACCATTTAGCTTTTTGTCAGTTTTAATACAAGCAGTAAATCAATTGAAAGGCTAATTTGGTTGGGCTGGATTTTCAAGCTTTTGATGGACTCCTCTAGAATGAGTACGGGTGCTTATTTAGGTTTGGGGGAGAAAAGAAACACTAGTTTTTTTTAAAGGTACTGAAGCTTTCAAGAGACTGAATAAGAACATTTGTCTAGCTGCACAAAAAACGGCAATGCGTTCTTTACTCCTCTTTTCCCCTTGTTGGAAGAAATAAATGGCTTGCATTATATAACAAACACTCTAGGGTTCATTCGGTACCAACACCCCACATACAGACGTAAATAAAGACACTGTTACTCAAAAGACAACATTGTCTCCCCTCTCACCAAATCCTTTGGATATGGCAGTGTTCTGCTCTACCACAGGGTTAGAACAAGGGCTAGGAAGCAACTATCCACTCCGTATGATCTGCAGATTTCAGATAGCACCCTGCTAAAATGAATTTTAAAAAACCCAAGGATAAATTTTAATCCAGCCCAACTGGATTCTGCTTCAGCCACAGGGACTCCACCATGCCTGTCTTGCTTTCGGAATCAAGACATGCAGATGGCCAGCCAGCCCGTAGACCATCAGCAATGCAGCGTTTCAAGATTATATATAGAGAGAAAAAAATGCACACACACAAACATGTGCACACGCACTCACACAGAAACAAGCACACGTGGGCAGTTACATGTGCCAGAACACACTGGTACTTATCAACCAGCCAATCACAAAGTGTTGGTTTTTTTGTTTTGTTTGTTTTTTTTCGGTTTTGTTTTTTTTGTGGGTTTTTAATTTTTTAAAATTTTTTTTTAGGTTTTTTTTTTGTTTTTGTTTTTAAAGTGAGGCTCCGTCAAGTCTTCCCCTCCCTCCCCTTATTCTTTTGAACCCCTCCCCTATCCCAACCCAACATGGTAGACCTAAGGACGGAAACACACCCAGTGCAAACAAAGTTAAAAAGCTATTTTTTCAGTATATATGTTTCTTAGCAACAACTTCCGTATAACATGAAAAAGTGAAAAACTAGAAACTAATTTTTTTAATTTTTTCTGTTTAAATTTAAATGGTATGTGTACTTGCTTCACATTGTCTTTCTAAGTTGGCGTTCACGATTCAAGTATTTCAAGAGTGATATGTTCTCTTTTTGGATTCATATTCCAAACAAAAAAACTGAAGTTATATAAGGGAGGCAACTATGTGCTCAGACAGTCTGTCAATGACCCACCTTTTTTTCTTTCTCCGTTTTCTTTTTTCCTTTTATAAATGTATTTATTGCAAGTTGAAAAAAACGAAAAGGTCAAGTTAGTGCTGCTGCTGTTCCAAAAAAGGTCACGAGGTCAGAGTTGAAAGTTCTAAGTTCAGATTGAATCCGACCCTCCTCCCAGAAGGTCTCCAGGTAGTAAGGGAGCAGGGCTGCCCATTCTGTGTGGATCCTCTACGCTTGGGACCCCCCACAAGCTTGAAGAATAGTTTGGGGGCCCCCACAACGAAGCGCCAGTGAGATCACTCCCACTGCTGCCGCCGCCGCCACCACTGCTCCACTGCCCAAGCCCTGTTGACCCACCAAAGAGATTCAAAGCAGGTCCAACTGGATCTGTCTGGTTCTGTCCTGTCTCCAGGGATTGCCAGCCTGCTGTGGGTGCACTCGGGGTTGCTGCAGGTGTAGGGGGCTGAGCTTGTGCCAAAAAGCGACTAACCTCTTCATCTGTGGCAAACTCAGCCAGGATGGTAGTGTTTCCCAACACACACCTACAAAGCAAGACACATGTAAGAAAAAAAAATAATGAGAGCCAAAAGATAGGGCAAGGGATTCAGAAAGCATGGGAACACTAGTAGGAGTATGGTAACAAACTAAAGGAGGTATCAGTTACATTGCTACAATCGAGCAGACCTGGAAAACTTCAGCTGTTCTTGATAGCGAAACTCACTCAAAACACAAGAACTTCTGCTTTATAAGGGGAAAAAAACCAAAAAGCAAGAATACCCCCAACCCCCTTGCCCCAACATTCAGTTATGCCTGAACAAAGTCTTTATAAATTTAAACTAAGGTCTTGAATGTTAACACCAAGAGTAGGTAAATGCACATAATGACACCTTTCAAACAAAACAGACGAAGAACAGGCTAAAAGCCTTCGACATTCAGGAGATTAGTACAATTCGAAAGTTTTCACTGAGTTTAGGGGCTTACACCACCAACCCCTCACACCCCCTAAGTCTTTTGTCTGAAAACCTTGCTTACATGTGCAGTGCAGTCTGGGCCTTGGCCGCCTCCTGTTTGGTGTTGTATCGGATGAGGGCGGTGCCCTGGGTCAGGTTCAGATGGAATGTCAGCAGTGGGCCATGCTGCATGCAGATCGTCCTCAAGGTTGACCCATCAATCTGAGGAAGAACAGCCAGGATGAAACAGATGTTTGGAATTATTTCTCCAAACATACATCAACCCTGACTTTGTCACAGTAATTGAAAGATACTCTCTCTCAGAAGGAAAACCAGATGAAAGCAGTGGGAAGTAAGCACAGGTGACAGAAGTTGATTTTCAAACAGGAACTGGTGTGCCTTGACTTCTCACAATTACATGGAGTTTGCTTCAGTATGGAATAATCTGACTTATCTTTCCTGTTCACTTAAAGCTTGAGTCCAGTTTTCTCTCTCTCACTGAGTTTCTTACACTGTCAGCTTTTCCAGTAACTATATACAGCTTGAACAAGAGTATCTTAGTCTCCAGCTCTCTGATTGCAGTAGAATTCAGATAAAGTTGTATGTAAAAGGTTTTTGCAAAACCGGAAATACCTCTACAATGAATATTTTTAAAATTTATTTTGGTGCTTCTTTGTCTTTGTGGTTTATGAAACAATGACAGAAAAGAGTCAGTGATCTTCCTGCCAAACCCACCAATGTCCATTCTGTCTCAAGTAATGTTTTCACAGCAGCTGTTCCCTACATTCCTTCTGCAGCAGTAACAGCTTGTTACTTACCTCCAGTAACAGCTGTTTCCCAGGTGTTGTGAACAGACAGATTCCATTCTTGGTGTGCCACAGGAACATGCACATGTGAATGGGATCTGTATGTGCTAACACTTAAGGAAGTGCCACTTTCTTCATTCCCTTCCNCTCCCCCCCCCCCCCATTTTATAAAACAGCTTCAAATGAGGGAAAAGGCAGTTGTGTGGGGATACAAATATGGTCAAAACAGAGAATCTTGAAACGAACATGTTGTTCCTTCCAAGCCTAACCATTCCATAAGCCTATGAATCCATCTGAACCTTTACACTTCCTTCTCTCTAGTGCACTGACCCACAACAGAGAATCGGTGATGAGACAATTATGATCTGTTTCTCTTTCTTACTAACTTAAATGCCTCCAAAATACATTCTTCTTTCATTAAATAATTCCTAAAGCAGCATTAAAGTATTTTACACAAGCCAGACTTAAAACTGTGCTTTTTCATCATGCCACTTCTTCCTTCACATGAAGGAAAACAATCTTTTCTGTGAAAGGAGCACAGTTCTCCATTTTGGGTGATCTGACAGAGACCTCCGCTTTTCCTTTCACATCAACCCTTTTTTTTTTAGACTGGAGAAGTATGTTAAATTATCCTGCTGAACAGGGGACTCTCTGTCTAGACCTCAGGGTGCTGCTGATAATCATATAGGCTTTTCCTAGTCCTTGAATACAGGACTAATTGGGAATGCTGAAACCAGGATCTCCACAGAATTCATTCTGAATGGCAGCAGGCTTTGAGAATACTTGCAGAAATAACCTAACAAGAGTGGTTTTGGCAGGAATGCTGGAAAAAATTCTGTGGTTTCACTATGGAAACACTGAAGTGAGAACTGGCAGTTACATCAAATTTCTTACTGACAACATCCCAAAGAACAGCTATAAACCATTCCACATTATAGTAATGAAATTTACCCTCCCTTCTAAGAAAAATTTTTCTGTTCAGTAATTTTCATAACTCTTAAGAAAAGAAATGTTTTTCTGCTGTAATCTCTTCAGCTAACTGTAAGATGTTCAGGTTTTGCTATGTGACTATTAAAACCAGTCAGACTGCAGTTCAGTTAGTAGAAATATGTTACATATGCTGACAAATCTGATTTTGTCAGATTTTACTCAAAGAGAAACAACTGAAGAATTCACAAATCCTTGCTAAAGCAAACAAGTTGCCAGAAACAACCACAGAAAATACCTGTGGAGTGAGATTGTGAAGAACCAGCCAGTAGCTAGGACGAACTGAGCCACCATCACTCCAAGTAGATGCTGCAAATTATAAGACAGAAAATCAAGACAGATTTGATACAAAGAAAAACCACATTTCTCCACATTTCTGAAAGTTAAGTCTTTCAGGAAAAACCAGCATTATCGGCCCTGTTAAAACAGGAAACTCTAGTCTTCAGTCCTGGAAACAAAACTACAGCTTTCCTCACTTTTCACATCAAGATTCATTTTACTAGAGTTCATCTTTGAAGAGTTTCCCACTCACAGCATGCATCTAGTCTTGAAAGGCCTCATGTAGCAGGTAATTTCTGGCAGCTTTCAGCTCTTCTTCACTTACTCCCTACAGCAGGACCTGGGATTCCACCCCCTACCTACCCCAATTACTGCCAGCAAATTTCCATTTGTCCAAGAAAGAACTCTCTTTTATCCTTTTACCAGACAACCGCAACTTTCTTTCCTCCAAACCGCTGGTGCTATAAAACATACAGTGCCCAGGTCTGATCAGTGCTGCTGTGAGCTGATTGTTCTCACCAGAGCCAAGCCTTGAGTCCTGTGCCCCCCAGCCCCTGACCGATCGGGGTGCTGTGCTGTTCCATGGAGATGATGGTTTGGGGTTGGTCAGGCCAGGAGGTGGGCGGGGCAGCCCTGTAGTGTTCCTTGAGGAAATATGGTTTTTCCACATCTTGTTGGAGAGATGAGTGGGATTGTGTCCTATGGGATCTGGGGACCATGTTGATTTGTAATCACTGAATTTTGCTAGAAGAATAAAGAAATTGTATATATTAGAGAAACTGGTGAGATTAGGTACTGTCCTATCACAGTAAACCTTTTGAGTGCATTTATACTGGAGACAAGCGTGAAGCACAAAACCATACAATAGTTAATTTATCATACCAAAAAAACCCATTAGTTAATCTTTGCTTATTTTATATATGCTGACAAAAAAAAATTCATATACCCAGATCATTTATGATAATGTAGCTGACTGCAGAGTGTTCCATCATTAATCAGATGAACAGCAACTTTTGTGTCCACACTACATTTCATATGAGAATCCGAGAATTTCTTACACATTTGGGCACTACTGACCTTTAATGACCTTCTTCAAGTAAAAAAATTCGCAGAGAACTGAAAGGAGCATTCACCATTCTTGGTCTACTAAGCTAATGTTACCTCCTAAATGTTACCTCCTAAGCTAATGTTACCTCTTTGTTACCTCCTAAAGATGTCCTCTGTACAAGATCAAAGCTTTCTTGTGACTCACAAATCTCACACAGTGTTGACACAGCAGTAACACATGAAGAAGGGCACTTAGCTGTGTGGCAGCTGCACTTTTAAACAATCTCAATAGAGCATTTTTTTACTAAGAAAGCATTACCAGACGCCTATTTGAAGACCAATAGTGGATATCTTTAACACATTTAAAGAACACTTTATAAAGAAATGCAATAAAAGAAAAAAATAAAAGCCCTCCTCAAAACACTACTACTGGTCATGAATATTTGGGAGCTCTGCCTAAACCATTTTTTTTAAAAGGCAGACTGCAAGTTCTCCCACAATTTCTAACACCAAGGGACATTTCAAAAGTCAAAATTTCTTGAAAATTCCTCATTGTCCTGCAATGAGAACCAGCCAACACAGACACGGCTATCTGGGGGAAAAGGTTGTGTCAGACATTACCTTAATTATAACTCTCATGTACGTGTGTGCAAATATGTGTTTAACTCCAGTCACCGACAGGGATGAATTACAGATTTAAAACAAAGTGAAAAAATACAGATTTACAATATGTCAGGGCATAAAAAAATAAGACATCTGGAAACAAGGCCACAAAGCTTTCAGCATGTACAAGTATGCTTCAATTTACAGCTGGATCTCTGCATTTCCATGACACAGTAACAGTCAGCAGCAAGCAGGTTTCAAGCACTAACCTCTGAAAGTATATGAAAGTGCTTAAAAATCTGCTTTTACTAGACTCTGCTTTAGAGACAGGTGAATTCTAAATCCCCAGTTCAGAACATCTGCTTTCTGACTGTAAAACACTCGTGTCTAGTAGATGAACAGAAATTGGTATGTGGCAGTGATCTAATTTCCTTAATTCTACTATTACTTCAATGTTTTTTTTTTTATTTCTTGGGCCTTTCTTGTGTGCTAGACAAACACTGGGCAAAGGCAAGAAGTTACTACATGCCACTCCTTTCCTCAGGCTGTAACACAAGCATCTTCTATGTCACTAGAATGCTGCATTCAGATACTGCTTCAAACCAAAGTCACCTCACAAACTGGTGTCAGGAACTCAGTTTTTCTTAAGGCATAAAGAGTACTTTCCACACATTTTGTGAAGATGCTGAGGTAACACCTGAGCACAGGTTTTATTCAGTATGATGAAAAAAAAACCAAAGTTCAGGCCAGATGTAGTTCTCAGCTCTGTTCATCACCTCTGCTATTTGCATACAATTCTTCATTTTTAAGTAATTGTCAAGACAATAACGTCTTCAAGAAAAACTCTGACATTTTCAAGAAGCTTAAAATCCAAATGGTTCATCTGGAGCAAGTATTTCCAGCATTTTACTCAGAAGGGTGTGCAGAAACAGTTTTTTACCAGAAAGCTTTGGAGACCTTCTTACGAAGGATCTAGGACAGGTATTTAAGTTTATATTAATAGGCCAACCATTAAGCCAGAGGACTTTGTCCAGATTTCGGGGAATGATGAGTGCTATAAAAAGCAAGGCAAAAGCGTTCCCTTCACAGCACTCCCGTGTTCTAAAGTCAAAATAAATAAAATCATTCACCTTTATCAACACATACAAAAGCAGGTATATTTTAAAAATTGTGACATGTCAATAGATTGTACATGCACTGTTTTATCTTTCTTTTTGCACCTGCTGGTTCCTACTGCTCTATTCTTTAACGTGCATAATATGCTGGTTTTGGCTGGGGTACAGTCAATTTTCTTCAAATTACCTGGTATGGGCCTGTGTTTTGGATTTCTGGTGAAAACTGTTGATAATACAGATGATTTAGTTACACTGCCTAGCAGCGCCTTCATGGTATCAAGACCTTTTCTGTTTCTCACATCCTCCCACCAGCAGGAGGGATAGGGGTGCACAAGAAGCTGGGAGGAAACACAGCCAGGACAGCTGACCCCAGCTGTGCAAAGGGATATTCCATACCATACGGAGCCATGCTCAGCATATAAAGGCCAGGGGAAGAAGAGGGAAGGGGGATATGTTCAGAGGTATGGTGTTTGTCTTCCCAAGCCACTTTACACATGATGGACTAAATACTACAAGTGGGAACACCACCAACCATTGCTAAGTGAAAAATGCTTTTCCCGGGTAAGTTTCAGAGCCTGCATACCTGAAGTGCTATGAACGTTGGTGAAGGAATTGTCAGAGGCACTGTAGGGCCAGGCACCAGGTGAAGGCAGCGAGGTGTTGAGGGAAGAATTAGACCCTGTCAAAGAGAAGAGAGAAAGAGGAGACCAAATTCACAGAATTTCTGTAACAGCATTAAACCTCAAGAGAGCCACTACTGTGGCAATGCCAAGCTTTCAGGTGATGGCAGCCACGGTGCAAAGGGCACAGAGCTTCCTTCTCAGGCAAATGCAACAGACTGTTTGCCTGCTACACTGAACATTGCAATAATCCCGAATATCAGAGTGACTTTGATCATCACAGAGCAGGTGTTTGCTGTTTTACCTGTGGTGTTGTCCCGCAGAAGTTGGTGGTCAGTATCTACAATGGGAGATGTGGCTGTCCCCCCCAGCACACTTCCAGGGGTCACATAGGGGTCAGATTCAGGGTCAATGTTTTGTATACCTTTCCATGGCACTCCTGGTTGGAACTCTGGGACAGGAGAGAAAAAGGAATTAGATGCAATCATGGAAATGTCAGTTACTAGAGGTAATTGCTGAAAGTATTTTGGGAGGGTAATGTTCCTCAGGGGAAAAAAGAAGATTACATTTTAGAATTGTCATCTATTTCACAATTCCTCCCACATCACTCGCTCTAAAGTCTGAATACAACTCTACACTACAAAAAAACTGGCACAAGTGCATCCAGTATCCCTTTAAGTGCTTCTGCTTTGCTACATTCAGATGAGGTTTCAAGTTTTAATGCATCCTATGTAAGATATGTAAGGTTAGATTCTGTACACATACTTTGTGTGTGTGCAGAAGCCTCTCTCAAGGAAAGACTACCTACCTTAGGAGTCTGTAAACACATTTGACCCATCACACTGTAGGCACACACACACACACCTTATACATTACCTATCAATTCTGAGGTGAGATGCCTTGTAGTAAAAGTAATGTATGCACTCATTGACATTCTTCATGCTTCCCAATGAGATGGGATATACTTCTCACGCTTTAGTTTCAACTATAACTCCAGGCATGCCAGAATTTTAAGACAATAGGATGAATTATATTAAATATGAACACACAAAGACTCCAGTTACTGTAAGAAAGATCAGTAACTTGGTTCCTTCAATAAATAAAGTGCCGTGGTCAGTTCTGGAAGCAGTGGTGCAAAAGTAAAACTGACAAACACAAGCAAAGAAGCTTCATGTACTGTGACAATCTGTGTGTGAGAAGAGTGCCAAGGTGGCAGATTAACCCCTTGCAGATACAAGTCCAGAATACAGAATTCCCAACCCGAATTTCTGAAATAATCAATAGCAGAATATTTGACTGTAATCAAAGATCTATTATTAAAAGCAGGAGCCAAGATGTGCTCTCTAGAATGAAGCCATGTGGATGAATCTGGCATGGAAGGGTTCATTTCAGTCACCTTTGTAATGAAGAAGTATAATCAAGACTTTCACAGACATATGGAAGAAAATATGATACTAGTGGTTCAAGCAATTGCCATAATAAGGGCAGTATTACACTGTGATAATGCATAGGAGAATCTGAGAGAAGAGAAAAGAAATGCCCCAGTGGGTGAGAACTGTGGTCCTTCTATTCCAGGATTTTGTGAACAGTAGTAGAGAAATACCATCAAGGGACAGAACACAAACCTGGCCACGATCTGAGGACTACTGGCCTCACACTCTCCCAGTGTCTACAGTAATCCTAAGATAACAGACATACCCACCATCTGCTAGCACCAGCTTGTGAAATTGTTTTTCCATCAGTTTATCCAATCACTGTTTCAGTTGGCTAGTACCATGTCTGAAGAAGCTCTGAAAGCAACACAACCCAGAAGTGCACCACTCCTGATGGAAAAAAAGCTCCCATCTATTTAAAATTTGTATTCTCTTAAATCCAGCATTTGCACCATGGTTCTAGCATTGCAGGAGTCACAGAATTACAATTCTGAATTCATCTTGTTCACTGCCTTCATAAGTTTATAAACATCACTTTCATGACTTTATAGACATCGCTTACATCTCCCAATCTTTAGTAACTCAACAAAAGAATCCAGGTATCAACACTTCTAACACTATGAGGAATCAGCACCGCATCAAGGAAACGCTCTGCTCAGCTACTGCCAAAATACTGCCCTTCCCTGACAAGCAGGACCACCTAATTGTTAAGGAAGAAGCAATACAGCTCTTGGGTCTACTCAAAATACCTTCTCTGTTCTGAGACAAGAATCCATGAATACAGGTTAGAACCTGAAAATCAGAACTTGTTTGAAGAGGGAAAAAAAAAAAAAAAAGAAGTCCAAGTTTTCTGTAAAGATTCTGTGAATTGGTGAGACTGAAAGTTGAGTGCACAGTAAGCTCTAATCAAAAGGTTAATGAATATACAAACAAGGCTCCAAGGATCAGGCATATTATTGTTTATGAACACATTCACTCATCAGTGTAACTCTGGTCTGGAAAAGCATTTTCTTGAACTTCAGCATACTGACAAATTTCCAAACTTTCCTTTGGGGCTGATAGTTATTATCATGCACATTCACCAGATCTTGTCGACAGACATGCTCTTTGATTTCTAGACAGTAAAGAAGACATGAGATGCATTTCTCCACTGATATTTGAAAGATTCTCTCAAAAAATTCAAACATGAGATTACTGTGAAAACTATGACAGACACATCCAGGCCAGTTTGCCTGAAGTATGACTGATCTTGAAAGGGAAAATTACGGTCTAGTATTACGTAAGTATGCAAAGTCTGTGCAACATAACCAAAAGACATAGCTCTCACCAATGCAGCAAAACTTGCTCTCACCTCCAACTGTGATATCAGTCTGACTGGGGACCACTTCATTTATCTTTGTGCTGAACAATACTGCTCTCTTGAACGGCAGAATTTCTGCAGCAGATGGCATTTAGGAGGAAAACGCGAAAGGTGTAGTCAGGGTGAATGCTGAGTGACCACTGTTTTCATTCAAAGGAAAAATGCACCTATTTCAAGAGATTTTCTCTTGTAAACTCTTTTTTGTTAACATCTTGTTTTCCAGCACTGGGAGGAATAATTCTATCTCCATGCCAGGAACTGGCAGTGAACCTCACCTACCAGCTTGCAGAGAAGGACCTAGAATGCAAAGTCATTTCAGGTCTTCATTCTTCATCAGTGGTGAAGATAATGACAGATCATGATATCAGTTTTCCTTCTCAATGGAGTCCACAAGGTAGACAGACTATGACACAGCTCAATTGGCTGATGGTTATGGAACAATAACTCGTCCCAGCAGCCTACAGATCTCATATGAGTGGAACAGCAGTACAGCAGTAACTGAAAAAATGCCACATGCCAAAACCCAGGATCTGTTACATGACACCTGCAATCATAGTCCTGGGTTACTCACACAAGAAATTAGTGATGGTAATGAGGACCTCAGTGGAAGTTTATGTTCAGAATTTGTGAACTTCACTTATCCTCTCACCGTGGTGAGGCAGTCAACAAAAAAATTTATTTATCACTGACATTTGGGACTACAGAAGCTCTATGGTATCAACAAGAGGCTAAGAGTAGCTATCTAGCTCCTCACTTCTTTAACAGTTTTGGTACCAAGAATCATGCCAAAGCCAGAGGCTGCTCCAAAACTTGGAAACATGGCAGAGCTGATCCTTACATGTCTCTTGTAACATTTCAAGCAGTTCTGTCCTTCTCATTATGGTACAGGGGAATGGTGACTAAGGAAACAGGTTCAGCAACGAGTCTGTGAGGGAGGTCTGATAAAAGATTACATTTTGGGAGTTTCTGGCATTGTGAACAGCAACTCCAGTACAAAAAAAACTCGGTACTTAACAGCCAGGCTGACAGAAGTGTAACAGAAATCCACCCGTACAGAGAGCAGTGAGCAGAAGGAAAATTCATGGATGTGCAGATGTTTTTGAGATAACTAATTCTTTAGCTCTGTTAGCTCATCAGTAAATATTTTCTTGCTGGAGTTAAGACACTGAGGACTTCCCTCAAAAATCTTCAACTACATTTTCTAGGTTTCCTGCAGTTGTTTCTGTCACACAGATTCCTAGGCTTTCTGATGCAAAATCTGTGCTACTGCTTTATCCAAGAGATGTTCCTGGACTTTTACTTTTCCATGCTTGAAGGGATACACAGCAGAGGGTTTGCAGTTAGTAATGTTTTCCTGGAATGTAACTATCTTCCAGACAAGAGAAAAATTACAGCATCCACTATTTGCTGAACAGCATCAGTGATTAATCTGTGCAAATTCAAATACACCACCCTGTGTTTAAACGAATGTTTTATATAGAAAATTATGCATGTATTCAAGTACATATGTACTTTTCCTAGAGAGTTTTCTACCAGAAACAGAATTCTGCCAGTGAAACTAGAAATCTACAGTCATGTAGATTTTAAGAAATGTGCTACAGCCTGTCATCCCAAAAGCAAGAGACTTCTATTCAAGCCACAAGATTCCTGAGCATAACTGAAGCATTGCAACACTCTTTTACCCTTTATGCAACACGAACAAAGATAAACCACAACAGTGTGGTGCTTCCACCATCACAAAAAAACCCCTAATTCACGTCTTTTTCTTTCTAATTCCACACTATCAATAAGAAGTTTTACACTCTGTGTTAGCCTAACACAGCAGAAATAAAGAATCAGTACAAAAGAAGGTAGATGGTGGTGTTATTCTATGAACACATGTTTTCACGAAAATTTCTGTAAATGTCACAAAACCACAGAAGATATGAGTTCCCCTAACAAAAACCAAACGCTCTTCAGGCAATTCAGAACTTAGTTCATATTTTGCCCAGCATTTTTTTACTGGAAATTCAATATTTGTGTTCTAACTTAATGTGCAAGAAATTTCAAAAACGATATAGTCCAAGCCACGCAAGTACATTCTTTGCAATGGTTATTTAAGTAAGTATGGTGAGGAAAGGTCCAGCACATCTATCCTAAAGTAAGGACATAACCTTATGTAATACCTGGAGGCCAGCTGGCATTGCTGGATTTACTTCCAATCTTGTTTGTTGGTGGAGATTTGGCAGGTAACCAACTATCACCAGCAGGGCCTGCATGGCTGCCGAGTGGGTCGCCCGGGATTATGTCAAACTGGTTGTAGGGCGATCCTCCGCGAGCCTTTCCAGGCGGCACTATTGCACCTGAAGCATTAAAAACACACAGTTACACTCAGGAAAGACAGGGATCTTTAGCAGTATGATTAACTAAAACAAAAATATTTAAGATCCATCCTGGTGATGCAAGACATAGTTTCATCTAAGCTATTTCACCCCTGGCAAGATGATGCTACAAGAGCATTCCCAGAATTCCCCTTCTCACCATTTTTGTGCATATTGGCATCTTGTGAAGCCACAGAGGGCAGCCCTTCCATCATAGTCCACTGCTTAAAGCGGGATTCTGTTCCAGCCTCTTTCCCTCCCACCATGCCATAATCCATGCCACTTGAGCCAAAGCCTGTGAAACAAACAAACAAAACTCCATTGTCATTTGCTGCTTTAAGTGTCTTTCAACTGGGAGCCACTGTGATCATAAGAAAGGTTTAAAAAAAAAAAAAAAATCAACAACAGCTAAGAGTATGGTAAAGGGGCATCTTCCAAGTAAGTGTGTTAGGTCAGTATGCCAAGATATGCTTCCTTTTTAGGTTTGTTTTCTTCCCATGTAATGCAAAGTAACACAATTTGATTCAATGCTGACACTTGTCACAACCTTCGCTCCAATGCTTATATATAAATTACTCATTTTTCAGACGTAAGTGATTAACATAATTACCATATTAATAATATGGAAGCTACAGGCAATGCAACAAACCTCCTTCCACAGAGCACTTACCACCTGAACCGTATCCAGGTATTTGCCCTTTGGTCTGTAAATCTGAGAGACCCACATTCAGAGGATTGGGTACCATGCTGTCCAAATGTGGCTTAGGCCCAACAGGGTGGGATGGTGAATGCTTCATGCCAGGCTGCCTCTGCTGCTGCTGCTGGAGGGCACTCACCATACGAGCAATCTGCAAAGAAAGAAAACACCCAAGGTTCATCTATGCTATGCTGCAACACAGAATTGCAGTAAACATGAAGAAACAGTGACTTAAAAGAGATCCAAAAGACCCTGCTCTCCAGAAAGTGCAACATGAAGAGAGCAGATGACATTACTAAAGTCAGTACCATCTCTACTTGCAGACTGCATTTCCCCAGCACATTTTATACTTCACGACTGACAAAAACAGTGCCACACACCTGTTGCTCCTGCTGTTGTCGCACAGCTTGAGATAACTTTCTCTGGCTCTGTAACAGCTGTTGCTGCTGCTGCTGCTGAAGGAGGAGCTGACATGCCTACAAGGTAAGTGGGGGTGGGAAGAGTGAAAATACAGAGCTTATCAAATGAAATATAATTGCTGGGAGCTATTCACTAGCATATGCCTTGATCAGAACTTTGGTAAACTGTTTTTACTCCCCTCACTAGAATAAAACGACAATGAATGCATTGGAAGAATACCACATCCTTCACTTGTTTCTAACTTAACATCGTGCAACAGAATTACTCGTACCTGCTTTATTCCCATCACAATGACTACAAGGCAGAAGAAAACTTCATTAAAAATCAACAAACAACTGCTTTCTGTACAAAAACATGGCTTAGAGTCATTAATAACCCACTGCAATCCACAATAAAAACATGGGCCTATTTGGTTTATCTGCTGCCTTCTAGCAGGGCTTTACTACCCCACACAGCAAACAGGGAATACTTGTACAAAAGTAACACCAGTAAAATAAAACAGAATTAGAATAAGCATAAAAAGAAAACTCTTTCAGTAGACAGTTTGTAAACAGTCTTGTCTCACAAGATTACTAGCTACTTACTAGTTGAAACTGGGGAATCTGTGGAAGCTGGCTCAGCATGGCAATCTGTTGTGGAGAAAGCTGGGGGCCCATATTGAAAAGACCAGGATTCAAGCCACTGTTGGGAAACTGTTTGAGCATGGAGGCTGAAACCTGCATGGAAACCAGTTACATATCCTGAATGCATTGCTATGATGAAGAAGTAGAAGTATTTCTATAGAGGAACAAGTATGACACCCATCTTCAATGGTGTTCTGGGAAAGACATTACAGATTTATTAACACATCACATTTAAACATGCAAAATCTATAACTTGGGCAGAGTGAATACCTCACTTGATTGACAGTATACAGTATTACATTTGTGGATGCAGACATACACACAAAGGCTCCTCCCCCAGCCAATCAGGTGCAGGAGACTGCACTAAATTTAAATGCTGATATATATGCAGCTAACCAGTAATCACAGCACTGCATTATCACATTAAAAACGTACTGCTTGACAAGGCAAAAGAAAGGCATTGAGGCAGTCACCGGAGCAAAGAAGCAGTGCCTCATAGAAAGAGTTAAACTCTTTGTACACTGAGTAAGATATAGTAAAAGACAGGAGGAGGTGGAGAAGAATCCCCCCATTTCTCCCTGCATTATTTGAGAGTTACACAAGTACAATTCAAGAGACTCTCAAGAATTGTTCGCCAAGCCCAAAGCAAAAGGTAAATTTGTACATTTGGAGACCCCGAGGTCTTAAGATTAACCTCAGCAATGTAAACGTAACATGTAGCCCTTCATCCAACCTCTGTTTTGGGGGGGACAGGAAGCACAGGACAACACTATTTAAAAAATTAAGCAACCTGTCACACTTCAGAAACACTTTAAGCTTTCACGTTTATTCGTTCTTTTTAACATACTTTGCAAAAGCCTATGTAAAACATAGGATTCCCAAATCCACTTTTGAGGTTTAAAAATACTGGTAGCGAGCATTTACCATCAACTGCCTCGGAATAAGATAGAATGCCAATTCTTCTGCATTGAGTTTTAAGTACTTTCACTATGAATTTTAATGGTTTTCTCTTATTTGTTTTTTCCACGTCTTAACATCAAGTTGAGACTAAGACAGGTGTATAAGTAACCTCAATGATGCGTTCTGAAGGCTGTAGCTCTACTTTTACAAATAATCAGTTGCTATAAATTCCTTACCTGGGGAGAAAGGAATTGGGGAGGCACTTGCGCCCGGATATTGGGGGAAGGATTTAGTGGCTGCACTGGTGTGTGCATGCCCCTCGATTGTGCTGTGCTGTTTCCAAACAAACCATGATTGCCACCCTATAAAATTAAAGCAGTAGTGAGAAGATGAATCTTGCAGGATAATGGATTTCTATGCTAGTAACTACATATCAGTAACAATGAGCCAAACACTGACTTAAACATCGGAATTATGTTCCCTTAGAATTACAGATGTTTGTCTAAAATTAGTAATATTCTACTGGGTTAAAACCACTGTACTACATATTTGAGATGCAGGTTGTTTCTCCTCTAACACTGAAGGGTCATGCTTATCTACTTACTTCAAAGCACATGACAAAACTAATGTTTTATTATTTTGCACCTTACGTGTTGGGAAATGGAAACCTGGAGTACAAACAACAAACTAAGAACTCCATTCTGTTGGCTTAAAAGTATGGCAAGACTGTGTCAATATGAATTCAGGTCCCCCATTTTAGAGAAGACAGGTACTTGTCCTAAGCAGGCTGCTGAGACATTACTCATAAGGCTATTATTTCCTCTGCAGCCCTTTCATTACCTGAAATTTGAATTTTAAAATAGTATTAGAATTTTCCTTCTGCTATGAAAATCTCAACATTTGGGATTTGGATCTTTTCCTTCCCCTTTTCTCTCACTAAATTGGAAGAAAATTTTCAAGTGAAAAGACAAATTGTGGGTTTTTTTTCTTTCAGTGATTTATTTTCTAACACAAGAATACTTGCTGTTTGAGTTTTCTAATGAGAAGTGTTTACTGATTTATTAGCAACTTCTGTAATAAATCCAAATGCATGAAAAAGACCAAAGAAAATTTGTGATTATGTTTCACAATTTCAGCCTCTCGAGCAGACTTTTTTTGGTACCATTTTGCAAAAAAAGCGACAAGAAATGTTATGAACAGTCTCCTACACTAAGGGCCATACTCTCTTGCTTCTAAAAGCTGAAGCTCATACTCCAAAGCACCCTTATGTGGCATGATTTTGTCCTTTCAGTTTCAAGACCCTCAGAATTTTCCATCTCCTGCAGTGTATTAGGATGTCTGTGACCCTCAGATACCTGGGGTTCTGAAGAGTGTATTTTCCACTCCTCAGCCATCATTCCCCGTTCTGCCTGCCCATGCCAGCATTGCTGCGGCCGACATAACTTCATCATTTTTCCAAACTGAGATTATGCAGGCCTTCACTATAACTTTTCCTACCCTTATATACCAGGATTTCATAAATCCTACTATAACACTGTGCATCCTGTGCTATCCTTTTGCTCTAACACAACAACACTAGCTCTCCTCTTGCTTCTATACCAGCAGCACTATGGTTTGTCTCATTCACCTGCATCCCCCTACACTTAAAGTACCTTCTCCTTCAGAAGCAACTCCTAAGCATGCAGAAGACAAACATAAAACCCCAGAAGACAAGAGGCTTTATTCTGGAAAGGGCCAGCTGGAGTCAACTACACATTAAAATTTTTGAGAGGCCTTGAAGCTGCAGTTACACTTTCAGCCCTCTCTATAACTCTACAGAGTTCTGCACACTGAGATCAACAACATGCCTGCAAATTTTGGACTTAATCTGATGTTCAAACACTGTGTCACATAGAAACAGAAAGACAACACAAAGAAACACCATCATGTTAGGTATGTGACTACGTAAGCTAGACCAATTGCAATAATTAGGTACTATTCTTTCATTTGATAGTATTCCTAAAGTAATTCCTTCTGGGATAATGCAAAATGCAATAGCCAGAAATTCTTCCAAACTGCAATTATTCACTTAATTCCTTCCCTACCATTTCCCTGTACACAAAAATATTGCCACTTCAAGAGTTTTTAAAGGCTACTATATCAATCCTTACTTTAAACTGTGAGGAAGGGAGAAGGGAAAAGGTACAATGCTAAATCACTGCCACTTTTTACAGGCTCATTTCTACATACAAGGTCATTGAGTGGAGTCTGAAAAAATTAAGTGTTGGGATTGATGAGGCAAATCAACTACCTCTAAGAGGGTGTTAATCCAGCAACCAAAGGATGCCACTAACTTCTTAACTTCTGAAAGTCCTATCTACCTGCTGTTGCACTGTGATTTAGGAAGAGGCCGACAAAACCAGAGTACGTTCTGATGCTACAAACCACAGTGGATTGATTCTCAATGGCCTGATATGGCTGCCATTTCCATTAACAATATTAATCTCTTCAGCAGAAAAACAAATGCAAGCAACCAACTAACCAGGATTAAGCCCAGGTTGCAGCCTTATAACAATGCATCTTATAAGGTGGCCTGCTTACTTGTCTAGCAGCGAAGTTTTGGGGACTGAGCCCTGAGCCGATTGCCCCAAGGCCGACGTTGGATAGTGTGGAACCAGAGGGAGACAGCTTGTAGCTGGGAGAAGGGGAGAAGGGAGAGCAGGGAGCCTCATCCCCAAGGCACCCATCTTGATTGGAGAAAGGCAAAGTCAGCTGAAGCAGCAGTTAGCCAACAGCAGGAGATGGTTAGTGAAGCAACAGAATGCAAGAGGAGAGAAAGAGGGACGGTGAGTGACTAGGAAGAAGCAAAGTTAATTTGTAATAGCAGTTACAAGGACAAAACTTCTGATTCAAACGATCACTTGACAATTAAGATTTTGGTCCGAGGAGATAATTGATAAATTCCTACGTTTTCTTCTTAAAAATACATTTTGAACTCTCATGAAATTTGTTTCTGAGAGTGGCTATGACCACTACAGAAAAAAACAAATCTTGAATGAATTCCTAATGTTAGCACACACCTACGAGAATTATTTGTTAGGAAACGCATTAGCTTTACTCATGGTATTTATTAATTATGCCACCAGAGGGAGTTGACAAAACTGCTTTTTGGCTTGTTATACCAAAATGGAGGAGTCAAAAAATTCCTTGACAGTTAACACGCCTTCAGAATTTTTAAACCAAATTTATCTTCCATTTTACATGTGATAAAATGTATTAAAAAAAAAAACCAACCCTAGAGCATTCTGAATCTATTGGACACTCTCCAATTCATAATGTGAAGCAATTAATATTTGATAATAACAGTGAAAGCTTCTGTTTAAAATAGGCAAGAATATGAAAGAAACACTACCATAACATACAACAGATGTCACAGAGAAACAGATGTCATACAGAAGCTCACAGTACACGGACATACAGCATAAGGGGTTGTGGAATTTAGAAAGGGTGTTTCCAATAAATGCCAGACATGAAAGGAGAATAAAATTTGGAAGACTGTGATTACTTGTATTTACTTAGATCTAAACCATTTTTTTTACAGTAGATGGCTGTAGTTAGTAGAAAAGAATCATCATGATGAAACCTATAATGAATTTCATTGCTACCAGTTTACCCTTCCAAGAAAAACAAAAGGAATTTCTGTCCACATCAAAAGCAGTCTATTCTAGAATAAAAAGCCTCATTCTCCCCAGTTAGTTTGTCTATGCATACCTCATACCTGTTTTAGACAAACATTCATTCTACAAACTCCCCCACACCTTTTATTACTGAGCTCATTCAGGGTTATTGAATTTTTAGCACCTCCAGACAAGTAGGGTAAAAACTGGGACCTTGAACATAGAGATTGATACCAATTTATCTAAAGATATTTCTCTCACCTTCTCAAAATAAGGCCCACTATCTGTGGTTCCCATGTCTTTGGAATTAGGTGGACGGAACCCAGATCGATCCTTTCTCATCATGTCATTGAAATCCCCGAGATTCATGGCTCGTTTATCTACCTCAAACTTCTTATCTGGGAGACCACCTGTAAAAAAAGAGGAAATTAGTGCAAATAATCTCTACCATGTTTCATGACAGTAAGTTCACAGCCAAAGAAATAATCTTTAAGATCAGGGTATAAATTACATCTGTCTTATAATTCAGCATAGCTACAGCTGGTATTGAAAGTGTTGAAAAATTAATGTAGGAAGTTTTATTTAACACTGAACAAGCCAATTTACTTTGTAGAGTTTAATGTAAAGTATTTCCCACAATTTATGTACAGATATCAACATATGCATTTCAACTAATTATAGTAATTAATACCTAGTTATCTATGTCTTCCAAAATTTGCACTGTTATTTATAGGCATTCACTACGTAGAAAGACCATTCTTTAAGTTCTCTATGTATTCTACTAGGTCTTTACTGGGTTTGATATTGAGAAATTCTTTGAGAGGCTTTGAAAAATGTGGTCACATGCACATAATTCAGTCAAAAGTTTCCCAGAGTTACAAGAGATCAACCAGTACATTGTAACTTCAGACAGACAACCAATCTCCCTCAGCCTGTACACAATAACACAACCAGTAACAGAGACACTTCTCAGACACCCCCTGAACTCTCCTGCCATTGTTTAGTGAGTAATCTGGCAGAATATGAGGAGATGGCAATAACAGATGACCAAACTGAAACACACAGTGAACAAGACATTAACTTTCCCTGTAAGCTTTACCACAGCCAACACCTGACCAGAAGAAGTTTTCTACCTTACACACTAAACTGCTACCAAGGAACAATTTTTTTGGTCATATGTGGCACCTGTAAGCCATCAGATGCACATTGCTATGTTGCACTAGATGGAAAACATCTTCATTTTAAAATATGGATGTGACAGCAACGAGCTTTACTGGTATTTTTAGTTTTATAAAATACTGTTTAGTTAGTAGGACAGATGGTCTTTCCAAGAACCGTTTTAAAAACACGTCAGTACAATTAAAAAGAAAATCTATGACTTTTCCAAAAGAAGTTAGTGATAGATAACCTACCCCTACCACTGACAAAACACTAAACCTTTATCAAACAGAGCAAGCAGCTAATCACTGTAATACCTTCAAAACAGTGTTCCTTAAAAAAGATTCCCAAATCCAGCATCTCTTCTTAATGTCCAATCCCAATCTAGTAATATTCATAGATATACTACTGCCAAGAAGGTATGAAACTGACCACTAATTACATGGGTTTTTCTTACCCCCGCAGCTTTCCAAGTTGATCCAGCTTCATCCTCTCAGACGCCTTCCATACCATTTATCACAAAACAGTTGACAAATCAGCTACCTATCTTAGCTTGTAACTGGAGTCATACTGACCGGGATGAGCTCGTGATGCTCTGACCCCTTTCTAACACATCCTAAAAAGCTACAACTGGCTCTACAAAATCACAAAGTGTCACACACAGCTCAATGCTGTCAATACCTACATCAAGCCACCGCACACAATGCCAGCAATGTGCTACCAAAAGGCTCGTGTGCTTTTAATTCCACACAGGAAGCCCTGGCCATTAGCTGCTTGAAAAGAAACTGAAAGCGAGGCACAGTTGCATCACTGTCTGAAATGAAACTGGGGCAATGCCAGCACAAGATGACTAAGCCACAGAAACACCCTTCTGTCTCTCCAGTTATCCCGATGATCCAATCAACTCCTCAAACATTACTGAATGATGCCTTGTAAAACACACAGAGCTTTGAAAGAGCACATTTGAAAGCTTCAAGCACAGATATGCATGTCACTTAGTGCTGAGGCAGCTGCTTAAACTTCAATATAAACAAAGGCCTCATTGAGACAGATGATTGCATTCCTTTATCCCATTCATAGAAAATTCTAATGCAACCTTGAAACCTGTCGTGTGAGTCCTGTCTTTTGCACTTGTCAACAAAAGTTATAAATAATGCAGATGGCTAAAGAATAGCTTTACCTTATGTAATACAAGACAACTGTTAAAATCTGAAAAGTCTGAATTATCCTCTGCAGTAGGCAAAAACATTTGTGCATGAATAAATACGAAGCCCCAAATTCCCTACATGCAGAAACATAGAACAGGTTAAAAGTTCAACCATCTTCACAAAAGGAAGACCCTGTCAATTCTTGGATTTCTCAATTAACAGCTGTGAAAAAACGCAAAATCAAACAAGGGCTTGGAGGATGACATACACTCCCATAGTGCAGAAAAAACCCCTCTTTTAAGTCCATCTCCCCCACCACATACACAGAGCTTAAAAAAAAAAAATAAAAAAACCCCTGAATTCCACGCAGAATTATATCATATGATCCTGCACTGGGAAGTAGGAGACAGAAAGTGCTGCTGAGCAAAGTTATCCAAAACATTTGCGAACAAGAGACTCAACATGGTGAAAATAGATACAATCAGTGGGGTAACCCAAATGGAGAAGACCATTTCAAACCTTTTCTGCTTGACCACAAAAACTTTTTGAATACTGATTTTATACCTCTGCCTTAAATTTACATTGTGCAAGCTTATTGAGCTACCACATGCACTTAGATATCGAGGTCTTTAATCTGAAGCTATATCAAGTTACAGCTTTGTAATAATAGCCAGATGCATGAATTGCGTTTGAGTCAACAGAAATTTAGAATTAATTTCTCAGTATTTACAGGTGGTTTGAGAATTCCCTGATTTGCAGAGGTTTTAACTAATATATTTAAAAAAGACACAAAGGTGATTGTCCAACAGGAGAAAGGAAAATGCAAAATATTAAGTGGTTCTGACAAGCTACTTTACTGTGGCAAACTTCGTGTCTCAGAACTTAGAGCACAGGAGATACTTCAATGGAAAAAAAGAAGTTATATCCTATTGTCAAAAAAGATAAGCTACCAATTTAGGAGATTTGATAGAAAATGAAAAGAAGCACAAGAACCCCAGGCATGTTATCGATCCATCTCTTTTCTGTCTTGGTCAGTAAATAAAAGTATTGCTCTACTGAAATAAAAGGGGACACACTCTTTAAACAAGGAGACTGAGATCAGTGTGGTAAGTGTTACTGACAGTGCATGATGATCAGAGCCAAGGTGCCCCAAGCATACCAAAGCCAAAGTTTTCTTTGACATATGAGGTCTCCAAGCACAGATTTAACTCCGTGCATTTATACACAACCTAGAAAAACAACATGCTGGCAGTTATCTGTCAGAAAACCCTGGTTATGTTGTAATCTTGACTGAAAACCAGTTGAAGAACAAGCCTACCTCACAGCTAAGTCCAACTTTGCAAAAAATGAACTACTGAATCCTCTATGAAGTGTGATAGACATTTTAAGAATGCAATGGGTTCTAAGCTGAGAGACACTGCATCTGTCTGGAGTGCATTAGGATACCAAACCCAGAGCTGGTATCAGATTCAAGTCTTGACTACCACAGCTCTACCTTTGTGACAGCCCATGGTGCTTAAGCTGTGTAGCAACTGAGGTGAAGGCATCATTACTTTTCAGTAAAACATAAAATCTAGTTCTACTGAAAAGTTATTTGTAATAGCCTGAGGCGAGCAACTGAAGAAATCAATAATGGAAAATAATTTTTTCCTCTCATATCCCCTCCAGGAAGCTGTAGTAAATGGGATGCCCAACTGGCATGGGGGGAAACAATCCTCTTCCACCAAATGAAAAAGATTTTCACTTTCTTGAAACAGTAACAATGAATACAAACTACAAAGATGAAAACAGTCTCAAAAGGTGTCTCTGCCTCAAGTTATAGCTCTGCTCTGTACAGGTATACATCCCAGTCTTGCACACCAAAGCTCACAGACAAAACAGAGGACACTTCTTACTCTACCCTTCTACTATCAGGAGTGCTAAAAGTAAGGATGAAACCCTTCCAAAGCACAGCATGTCATCCTCATAAAAATACTACATGTGATCTCACATTTCAAGCGCACTGAAATTAAAATATACCCACCTACAGACAAGTCCATCTTACTGCCTGGAATGTCATCAGTTTGACTCTGGGGAAAAAAACAAAACAATTCAGTTCGGACTTCTATGCAATGCTGAGAAATATTTCAGAAAGGTGGAATGCAGAAAGAACACGCTTGTGCCAATGAAAGTTTTACTTTGAACTAAAACTGAACACAAGGATTTCTGATCTCAGCCTGGACACACCTTGCCTCAAGCCCCTAAAGCTGTAGGTGACAAGTTTACCTACATGAAAACAGACGCATGATCGCATGCCACGGAGACAGACAGACACAGGGCTGCTCCATGAAATGAACTTCTGTCCTTGTGCTCCTGTGGTCGAGTGACAAACACTGAAAATAGTGGCCACAAGATTCTCCAGTTGGCAGCCTGGGACAGGGTGTTCCCACAGCCTTCAGAAGCATCTAGCAAGCTGAATTAGAGCTTGGGAGCCAAAAGACATTGCAAACTAGTCCAAATCATGTCAGTGGCAACTGCAGCCCTGGACTTTTCACACAAACTGTGTTGTTCTCTTTTGAAAGCAAACGTTACATATTATTCCTGCTTCACAGGATGACAACTAGTACAATATTCTGCAAAATATTTTACAAATCAGCTTGTCAGAGGTTCCTAAAAAAATGATATATAATTATTTTTTTAATACTTCCCTTTACAGCTCTGTCTTTTTCTCGATGATCTGATATTTATTTTTTCACTTTACCAAGCAATCTTTACTTATGGATTCATAATGAGCCCTTTTTGTTCTAAAAAGACCCTCTGCACAGTATTTCAAATGTAAGTTCAGCCAAGACAGACACAGGGCTGTAAAATCTCCTTTTCTGATAGGTGGCTGAGATTCAGAATTAATAACTTGGACTAATCACAGATGTCTGACACTACAGGCAGGAGCCTCTATCTCAAGTGCTCTAGACTGCATGCTATGAAAATAAAATTAAAAAACCCAAAACAAAAAAAACCAAAAAACCACCCCACACCAAAAAGCAACAACCTCCCCCACAATAAAAACAAACAAAACAAGAAAACACTCACCCCCCTTCCAAACCTATTACTTGCAAAGAAACTGCAACCTCAGAACAAGAGTTATCATAGAGTAACTTGAAAAATCAAAGTAGAGTTGTTTTTTTTCTGAGAAGCTGTTCTGAGCCAGCTATTACAGGAGTTACAATCAACATGCCAGCACAGCAAATGCAGATAAGTAACTTTGAAACAGCTGATCTTTTGACTTACTTAAAGCTTACAGCTTTTTCACAAAGTTGGACTTTCTTTTAAAAAAATGTACTTACTAGCAAGCCCATATTTGAAAACTGTTTGGATAAAGGGTTCATCCATGAATCACTATTTCCTCCTTTTAATGCACACTGGGAAAGAAAAAAAACAAGAATATTTTTTAGAAACTTCTTCATTTCTTAAATTCTCTTTTATCCTTGAGACATGCAATTTGTAAAATAAAATTCTGGTATCAGAGAAATTAATCTCCTGAAGAAATTACTTGAAGTATTTGCATGTTTGGAAACATTTACCAAATATTTTGTCTCGTACAATTGCTCACTGTTATGAACACTGTCATGTAGAACGTTTATCACACCTTCAGTTTCATTCTGCAATCTGGAAAGCTTGGTGAACATCATTTATTTTTTCCTCTGTTACAGTTTAATACATTCTTTAATCCAGTGTATACAGAGGAAGACTTCTTCCTTGGCTTTCTTCCCCATAGCATGGTGTCCCTTGCACTGGGACCACACTGATCAGGCTCTCTATTTGGCCTTAGTGTAATTTACAGATTATCAAAACCAACGTTAGCACAGTTCAACAGTGAAGAATTTTTTCAGTTGTTTTGGTGATTAAAATAAAAAAAAGTTTTAAGCAATAAAAGAGTCCCTGAGAATAATTTCTGCAAAATAGGAATTGTAGAATTCCCTACCATGTCACCAACAGTATTTCCACGTCTTAGGAAACTGCTCTGCCTTGCCTTTTGAGTCTGCCCTACCTATTTCATGAGAAACAAGTGTTACTGTACTAGAGAACTTAAATGCAAACAAGTCTTAGAAAGAAATTTACTCAGGACTAAAGCCAAGCTGCTGCTCCTGTTTGAGGCCAAATGTCAACAACAACAAACATAAGTCAGACATAAATCCAACAGTTAGCAATAAGAAGTGCATGAGCCAAAGGAACTGTGGAATCCAAACTTCAGCAGGCTATGCAAGAACAACAGCAGCGGCCTAACACAGAAAGATGTGTCAGCAAGAGAAGAGAAATAGCCTTGGGATACTTATTTTCATTTAGTAATGGCTCTGCAGCTTACAAACCAAAAGAATTTGACACCTACTGGAAAATTTATTAGTCATATCAGGTGTAATGTATTAAAGCAAATCCAGAAACCACCCCCTTTTTACACTGTTTTAAGAAGCACATTCCTGTAACTCCGCAAAACCTTCTTTAAAAAATAACTACATAATGCTCTAACCGATCAGTCAGACTGTTTTCAGACAACACAGTAGTTATGAATCATTCAAGCATGTTACCTTCATTTGTGTTTTCTTTCCTCCTTGCCCCCAGCTCGTTGAGTTGTGGGAGGAACTGCTTCCCTGAGAGCCTGCTGTGTTCCAGACTCCTCCCTCCTCCTCCTCTTCCCAGCTGGAATGACGTGTTCCTGTCACTGGCCCATCACTCTCTCCCCAGCCATCTTGCATAGATTTAGAACCTTTAGAAAAATTAAAAAAAAAAGCTCAAAAGCAGTCTACAATACCATGCAGCTGGTGATGTGACACTGCAAGATTAGCTGAGATCATCAGAATCCCAAAGGAACTTAAAAAAAAAAAAATTCAAAAATGTGTCTTCACTCCAACAGCTGTAAAAACTTGTGCACGACTCCCAAAACCCAGGAGATTTGGTGGCATGTTTGCATGTCATGTTTTGCAACTATTTTAAAGAAATGTCAAACCTTTAAAGATATAATAACAATCAGGACCTCTTATACAGATACAGCTGCATTTAAAAGGCAATGTATTATTTTCAAGTGCAAATGAAAGCCTTCAAAGCACACTCAAAAACCAGGGCTGCTGAAGACTCTGGTTCAGGAAGTTTATTATTTTCCTTCTCACTTCAAAATGCTAACTACTTCCCTTGCCCTAAACTCTTTCACAAAATTACAGAAACAAACAACTTTTAGGAACAACAACTAAGCAGAATCTGAAGGCAAGGACCTGACATTGTCCTCTGGTACAAACAACACCAGAAGTAGTTTAATTTAAAAAAAAAAAAAAAATCCTCTACTTGAAATTCTGTTACTAACAATGTCACTAAAGAGACATACTAGCAGAGTTGTTGAAGTATACCAGAAAGCTACAACCACTTCACTGGTTTAGACTTTTCCCTCTTGGCTTCTTTTCTTCCTGTTACTCTCTAGCATTGTCATGTGACTTGGAATTCTAACCTTTATTAAAAAGCCATCAGGAGCCCAAATCCTCATCCTGTCCACTTTTCTTCCTGCTGTAGCTTCATTCTGCATATTTATTCCCATATTTATTTATTTATTTAGCATTTATCTCCTTTAAAAAAATTTCCATGATAATCATCACTCTTGCAATACCTAATTCTTTAATTGTCTGGGGTTTGAATGTGAAAATCAGAATTAAGAACATCAACATACATACCAGAAAGTCTAAACATAAAAAAAAGCAGGAATTGTAATTTGTCTATCATAGGGATCTCTACCCTGATTGTAATGAAAATAAGTACAGCAGCATTTTATGATGGTTTAAGAGAGACCTTAAAATGCATCCTAAGTAAGCCCTCAGATACTTCACAAGAAACAGCTTTTGAAAGTCTATTCATTTAGGTACTAAAACTGAGGGTTGCTTATGAAACATACTGGTCCAAGTGCAAAAATCTACCTCTTGACCCTTTAATCATGCTAGTTACACAGAAAAGGCTACATTTAAGGATTATGACTGCAGAGTCAATAACATAATCTGGAAAAGTTATACTGGGTAGTCCCTGAAGCTTTTATTTATTTCTGGTGACAGTGCTTAAATATGTACTATGATACTGATTTTAACTACATGACCATAGATTATTTTTCTGCACTGACAACTCTCGGGTCTAAGATTCTTGAACATGAACTTGGACAGTAATGTAAAGATCACCTGTCTGCATGATACCTGCTTTGTTTTTTGGCATTTATTTAGTAAGGAGGTACCAACACCTACAGTACACAAATTAAATTTTCAAGACACACACAAAAAAAAAAAAGAAAAAGAAAAAAAAGAAGATATTACAGAAAACTGAATTTATTCCTACTTCTGCCACAATATTCTTATGCAATGCTGGTAGAACTACATAAATCTACTTTTTTTAAACATGTGGAGAATGATCTATGCTTCCTTCTTGGGCTCCAAATTGATTTTTTTCCTTTTCCAATCACAGGTGGTCTGTACCCTGTCACTAGATTTTGCCCTAGAGCTGGGGACAGCTAACATACAGAACAGCACATGTGTACTGCAGTTCTTTGGTTATGGCACACATACAGACCAGTTGGGGTAAGTGACAGAGCATGCATAGTCTTAAAAGACTGTATTAAGCATTAACAAATCAACAGGATTTTCAATGGATCAATTTCAGAAGTTCTTATTTTGGTCATATTCAGGTGTCTTTTTACAGATAAAAGAAGACATCCATCTAAAATCAGCTTAGCATCCTCAAAGTGCCAAGTCTGTGTGGCAGGCAGGGGAAGCCTGTCATCCACAAAAGCCTGCTATAATGATAACACCAAGGAAGCAAAAGTTTTTTTGTTTCAGAAATGGCCAAATTATTTAATTGGGGTGGGAGGAAGGGAGAATGACACAACAGCATACTATCCACACAACACTTAATTCCAAACAATTACATGTTGCCAAAGCAACTTCTAGGCTGGAAACAGTTTTACAGTGGGCATCATCAGTCAAGCTCAGTAACACTCATGTATCATCAGTAGTTCCTACAGAAAACTTCATATCCAAATGTTACTGACTTGGACAATAACATTGACTTTGTTTGTTGTTTTTTCCCTCAGAAGACTGAAATAAAAATTATACAAATAGCTTACATCATCAAGAATAATATCCACAAGAACTCTTAATATAGCAGAATTTTAACTTTGAAGCAAATTTGGAAAATATTTCTACATCTGATTCATTAAAGACACTGCTGTAGGCATTTAGGTTCGACCACAAAGTGCAGTTTTCAAGTTACAATTTTTCTCACTTGCACAATTAAAAAAATCCATTCAAGGCCAAGTTGCATTATCAAAGTGTAGATGACCATGTAATGGCCTGCACAGTGGAATTTATCAATACTGTGCATTCCTTTTCCTGATATGATCAGAAAAGGCGACTTATCATGTAACAAGCAAGCACCCAGAGAAAGAGAAAAATACACATTTCCTTACTCAAGAGTGTTTCAGCACTTCCAGAAGAAGAGCTGCCCATTTAATTGCTTAGTTAGGAAATTTTTTACTACCTTAAAAGACAAAGTTTCAGTCATTTACAAACACTTAATACTCATCCATCGAAATCCTCCAGTAACATTCAACAACTGCCTTCAGGCCTCAGATAACATCTCTGCAGGTGACCTATGTCAAAAGGCCAAACACTAAAAATCTGCAGGGCAATTGCAAAGGAACTAGAATGTGGCCTGTACTCACTAGATTTCATGGCATTCGGGGCGTTGGAAGGTGCATTCCCCCAGCCTGTAGTCGATGCTCCTGTATCATCTACTTCACCCCACCCGGGACTGGTTTCATTTGGCTCACCCCAGGCGGACGTACCGTTGTCTGGAGCAGGTGGAGTGCTTTTGCTCCAGACTGCATAAAGGAGAAAGAGGTTTCATTACGGACTGTTTAGACAATGAACAATTTACTGCAGTGCAGCATCACCTCGTTCATCTACTGCTGCGTTCTTGTTGAGAACTTCAGGTTCTCAGTAGTGTGAGTGCGACAGAATTAATGACAGCTCACAACAAATTTAGAGTGGGCATTGACCTCCAGGGATGAAAAGGAAAAGAATGAGTAATACTCTTCTCCCAGGTTAAACATGAACCCCACATCTAATACTGCCCTCCTGTCTGTGAACTTCTGTGACTAATTACAAGCATCTAATTTGGGGGTTTTTAATACCGAATAAATAGAAAGGACATATTTGCAGTACACATTAAATCCAGACAGCATTCTTTAAAGTCTTTGAGTCAGAGGAAAAGATTACATAACAATAACATCTCAACATATTTCCAGGCTATGTAACTTTTTCTTGTCCTTATTTTAAAGGAGAAAATATTTTTCTAAGTATTTAACACACAGCAAAGACAAACTTGACTAAAAATCTAAGTCACAGACTTACTAAATTTCGAATGTTAACTGAGTATTTCAGAGCAAAAGGTTTTTGACTAAAAATAAGCAAAGACTTTCTCCCAATTTCTCTAATAATTAAATATAAAAAATGCTATTTAGTCCAGAGGAAAGGAAGCTCAACGGAGACCTTATTGCTCTCCACAACTACATAAAAGGAGGCTGTAGCCACGTGGGGGGAAGTCTCTTTTCCCAAGAGACAAGAAATAGGACAAGAGGAAATGGCCTCAAGTTGCACCAGGGCAGGTTTCAATTGGATATTAGGAAAAGCTTTTCACCAAAAGGATTGTCCAGCACTAGAACAGGCTGCCCAGGGAAGTGGTTGTGTCACCATCCCTGAAGGTATTTAAAGGACCTGTAGATGTTGCACTGAGGAACATGGCTGAGTCATGGACTTAGAAGTGCTGGGCTTACTAAGTTTATGGTTGGACTCAATCTTAAAGGTTTTTGATTCCGTAATTCAACCTGTTCTTCAGAGCTCAAATTAAATATGCAGATTTGTAGGCTAATAAACGTTTCTTTTACTGGCAAGGTGACCAGTATTCAGATCACAGTTACTGAGGCACAACAAGCAAGGGACTGATTGATTCAAATTTTAGAGACACTTGAAATACGGAACCAAATATTCAAATGGGAATTTGGTTTTCTCTTTAGAATAAAACTATCAGAAATTGGGATCTACAAGCATCTCTCTTATGCGTTAAGGTAACAATATAAGGAGCTTGCTGAAGAAAGAACGAGACTAGTACCTGATGCTTGTGATTTGCTAGTCATCGGAGTAGGCAGGCTCTGCTCCCGTGGGGCCTGTCCTCCTTGTGAGTTCTTGTCCCACAGATTCACATTCTTGTAGTTGTAACTGCTAGGATCTCCCCACGCTGAAGTGCCATCATCAATATCCATTTTTCGACTGATTGACTGTGGAGAAGGTTCTTCCCAGCCACTAGGCTCCTCCTCTTTGGGGGCAGCTGGCTGTGGTCCGCTGTTCCAGTTTGGGTTTGGAGGTCGCCCATTACTTGGAGTTTGGGGCGGTGGACCCCAGGAACCAGAAGACTCCTGCTGCTGCTGCTGCTGGTGCTGTTGCTGCTGCTTGTTCCAGGAGTTGGGCTGTCGACCCGTCTCATTCCACGTTGAAGTTCTTTTACAATCGTCCCATCCACCCTTTGAAGCAGAGCTCGTATTTGCACCGTTACCCCAAGTTCCAATCTCATTTTGCCCACCTTCACCCCAACCAGACACTGGCTTATTTCCTGCACTTTCCCAGTTGCTGTTTTTTGTTTGGTCAACTTCCTCTCCCCAACCGTTCTTGCCAGAAGACCATCCTTGATTAGTTTGCCGTCCACCCCACCCCTGATCCTTACTAGAGCTGTCATTCCAAGAGGAAGATGATTTTTCTTCTTGCCTTCCTCCTCCCCAGTTAGAAGAATTGGAATTCTTATAGTCATTCCATCCTCCAGTATTTTTGGGATCCTTCCACTCCGTTGGGGTCGAGAGCTCACCCCATCCAGACTTGTTTTGATTGCTTTGGCTGGGTACATCGCCCCAGCCCCCTGAGTTCTTTGTCTGTGTGGCAGAGCTCTCCCACCCCTCAGTTCCTTTATCAGACTTCCCCTCGGGCCGTGGCATCTCTTCGATATCCCACACGGTATCTTGCTTGATTTGAGTCTGGCCCCAGCCGGTGTTTGAAAGCACTCGGGGGTCCAGGTCAGTCCTGCTCAGCAAAGTCTGCAAGACTGCCTGGCAATCGGGATGCGTAGGCCTGTATGATCGGCGTCCAGAATTGTGACTGTCACTGCTTCCTGCTTTGTGGTTGCTTCCAGTGCTTTGACCTCCAACCTCACTTCCTGCAGAGCTGGAAGATCTTCCCCAACAGGGAGCCTGGGAATTGCCTTGGTTTTCAGGAAGAGGGTGGCCTTTTTGATTGTCCCATGCTCCAGTGCTAGAATTTGGTTGGTTTGGACCACTCCACTCTCCAATCTTCAGTTCATCAGACCCAGACAGCTGTTTCCATTCTCCCTGAGAGACCCCAGATGTTAATTTGTTCCCTTCACCCCATTTGCTTTCATTTGCATGCTGAGGGCCAAAGTTCCAAGACCCGCCACCCGTAGACCGGTTATTGTTATCCCAAGAATCACTTCTTGACCCATTAGGTTTTTGAACAGAAGCTCCTTTCCAGGAGTCCTCTCTATCCTTTCCATTGTTCCCATGGTTTCCAGAATTGCTCTGCCCAGAGACTGTGTCAGTTCCAGAAGACCCCCTAGCTGTACTCCAAGATCCAACACTCCCAGTCTTTCTTTCTCCAGTGCTTTGAGAAGGGGTGTCAGTGCTCCTGGAAGGGTTCCCCAAGCCCATTTCAAAGGGCATTCCCTTATTCTCCATAGGGTTTGGTGAACTTAAGTTCAAGGAGTTAGTGTTTCCATTTTTTGGTCCATCAGTGTTATGAATTTGAGCCTGTTCTCTGCCAGAGACAAAGTTAACACCCGCATTTTCCATCTTTGACTGCTGTTCCCTAGAGGTCTGACCTACTGTGCTAATCTGTGCATTGGAGCTACCACTATCAGATTCCAGAGTTCCTTTCCTAGAATTGCTCTCTTGAACCAGTGCTGGCCAAGCAGATGGGTTGCTATTTGGGTTAAAGTTGCTGAAGCCAGAACCAGAACTGATTCTATCTTGTCCACTCAAGTTCCTCCAATTACCTAGTCCATTGTTACTCTCGGCAGCAGGGTTGGAAGATTGAACAGATTTAGCCTTGGGATCAGATTTCCAGGCCCCAAGATTACATTCGTTTCCAGCGCTTCCAGACTGGCACTGGCTTCCTTTTCCTTTGTTACTAGTGGTGCTTCCTGGCAGAGCGTTCTTCTCCAAGCCAGGGTTCGAGGCACTGTTGTTATCGGTGGTGTTTTCGGAAGAAGACTCAGCATCTTTGCTGGCAATACAAGGCCACTCTTCCATGTCAGACCCGTCTACAATCACCTTGTCCCAGATGTGAGTTGGGTTGGCGTTGGTGCCGCTGTTGGAGGAGGCTCCAGGACCCCAAGTGGAATTTGCATAATTTGAAGCAGCAGCACCTCCAATTGCTGAATCTAAAAGGAAAAAAAAAAAAACAAAACACACCCAAGAAGATCATTAATAATCAGTATTATTTACAAGCATAGAACATCAGATTTTTGACACCAGTTATCCCGCTTACTTTGCAGTGCATAAACTCCTTTAGTAACTGCTGCAGCAGAATTCATAACTGAGCGTGTACTGTCACTACCAGTACCAGCTCATATGACAGCTTCCACGAAAATAAGGCAAACAGCTTAAAAAAACTGGATAACTCCCCTCCCAGCCTCAATTCCCATGTTATATATTCCAAAGTAAAGATCACAACTTCTGGTGGCTAATACTTTCAATAGAAGATAAGATCAGCTTTCAGTGCCTGTCTGAGGCTTTCAGTTCATTAGCTTAAACAATGAACATGCAGTGAATGCCTTCCGGATCCCCCTTTACTGAGGCCCACCAATAAAGATCCAGACTTTACAGCAAGAACTCCCTTGTAGGCTTTGAATACTGATGAACAGTGGTTTGTCTTCACCCAATAAACCTCAGCCACCAAGATCCAAAAGATCTAGCAGTTCCCAAGTACATTCTGTTCCTTCTGTTGCTTTAACCTCAAATGCAAACTGAACAATAGCAAGGAAGTATGACTCCACTGATATTTTTATCCATCAGTCTTTTTAGCACAGAGTAACCCTTTTTTCTTCCAATTAAAAAACTTTCTGATTAGACAGATCACAGGAAGAGCTTAAGGAGGACAGACAAAGACAAGCTCAAAAGACTGCAAGGTTACTGTCTTTTGAACTTAGAAACTGTTCAGTCAATGAATGATGCACAGGCAGCTATGAACTTTGCAAGATGTTCAAGTCAGTGACTTTAACAGTGCATTTAATTTCTGTGAAGACATTCTAAAAGTATTAAGATTGGGGTGATCGCTTACACATAGCATGCTAAGACACAATTTAATAGATTGTTTTATGAAACCAGCTTTCCCTTGCTATATTTGACAGTGCCAATAATCATAACTACTGAAAGACTTCTACCAATAAAATTCAAACCTCATTGTCCAAAACTGCCTGGTATGTCCTGAATTGTCATTGGTATTGCAAGAATTGCACAGAACACCCATCATCTCAATCCCCTGTATTGGTATGAGACAATAGTATACTTGGTGTCATCTTTCAGATGACACCACCTGGCACTAGTTTTGCCAGAAGGATTTCAATCCTGGTAGAAAAAGGTCCATCTGAAGAAGGATTATGTGCTGCCTTTTAATATTAAATCCTCACCCACACCTACTATGACCATCTGGTGAATATAAGAACATGAACAAGTAGGTAAGCTGCACTACCTTCCCCTTTGGGAACCTGCTTTTGTTTTCTGTCATGTTGCATGGATTAACTATGGTCTCAGGGCCTATTTGCTCGACTGAACTGGGCCCAAACTGACATTCAGTTTGTCAACAGCCAGATCTGAGGTGGGATAAACGATGTACGAGGCAGGTAACAGCACCACACTTGCACAAGCATTTGGATGGAGCACCTAAGGACAGCACTGGTCTTTCCCTTGTCCAGCTGCTCCCTCATTCCCACTCCTCTGGCATACCTACTCTCACATGCTAGCACATATGTTCTTGCTGCTATTCAGTTAGGTGAATGGGTAAAATAATCCAGACTGAAATTAGCTTTAAAACCCAACCTGATATAATTTTAATACGAGTCAGCTCCCCAGCCCAGTTACTTGTTATGGTGAAGAAAAATGGATGGGGTGAGGCAGATCTCAAGAACCCATATATTTCTTGGCACTCCTGACTTACATCAGGACAGTGCAACTAACCACTGGCTAATAAAGCCAAGTAATACCTTGGTTGTTAATGCACCATTAAACAAAGTGTAAAAATATGAGAATTTATAATAGCAAATTTCAGCCTCAGGAAAATAAGTATTAGGTGTCAAATAATTGCACAGAACTTAAGGAGCCTCTCAAATACTTCAAAATGGTCCTCATACAGTACACCCAACAGCAAAAAAATGCTGCTCATGAGAAGTGTTGAAAACTTTTAGAATGCTTCACTACCACAAATTCTCATTAGCCAGTTATTACTACAATAACTGTAAAGGCATACCAGTGCTAGGATTTTATATAGGAACAATAGACTTTTGGGCATGTTTTGTTTCAGGTGTTTTATCAAAATCAGTTCAGTTCAAGACATCTGTTTTTAAACTGATCAGTTAAATTTTTCCCATTGCAGTTTGACATTCCCTTTCTCCTTTATTAAATAGTGATTATCAAAGAGAAATAATCTCTCAAACAGGGATTTTCTACAAATGAATTCAAGTAGTGAAACCCCAAAATAGAATTATTAATTTTCCTAGAATCCTTTTTAATAAGGACAGCTATCCCACCTATCTTATCTGATTCTGTACAAGTCACCTCTGTTTTCAATTCCAAACCACACAGACTTAAAAATGTTTATGATTTCCAAGACGGTGATAAAAAAATCACCATGCCATTGCTCTGACATGATTTTCAAAGACAAACTCAGACATACTGGTATTATTATCATCTTCTTTTTGAGTTTCAACTGTTAAAATATTTCTTTTTAAAATATCCTTATTGTTAGAACTGAAGCTGTCCTTGACTTTCCAGGTCACTGAAGTCTCTTCAGAAGGCAGATATCTTGAATGGAATTTTGTTTGTTCTATTATAATTTAAGAAGAAATATTACAAGTACTGCAATTCACCAAGGGTCTAAAAAATTCAGGAGCAGCTATAGCTTCCCTATGCTCATAAAACCAAAAATCCTAAAATCAATTTACATTCTGGAATACAAAATAAATGGGAAAGTAAAAACAGAACAGTTGCCACTTGCACGAAAAGGCTTATCTAAGTAGAAAAAAAACAAGATTACTACCAAAAAAAAAAAAGTCAGGAGCAATAGGTCATCTGTTTCATCCAGACAAGATGTGACAGACACCTGCCCTTTACAGACATGTCTGTTTTACCAGATGACACAAAAATGTGACAAGACAGGAAATTCATGTCAAAGCAACCTAAGAGCCATCAAGAACTACTCAGTGACAACCATAAAATGCTGTTTATTTATGCATTCTGTTTACCTTGCTGCAGAGCATTTCAGCAACCAATTAAAACCACTCAAAACACACTTGAAAAAAATTAAACCTCCTTCTTGCTCCATCTAGTAGTAAAAATTTTATCCACTGCTGCCAACAGAAGCCTGCACGCTGAAACAGTAGAAGCTCTCCAAAAGCAATCCTCGGGAGTTTTGTTATATAATGACATGTTTCTGCACAATTTCAGCCATCCCCTTCTGCCATGCACCAACACACTCATTTAATATCATTTATCATCACCACTCGCCTGTTGCAGTCCCACTGTCGCTCTGCAGCAGTGCTCCTGTCACTGTTTGTGCGTTGTTTGGGTTTGCTCCTGGTGCTGCTGGGGAGGGAGGCCCTGCTCCACCCCCGAGGAGCATGCAGGATGGCGGAGGGGGCTGCCCACGTTTCAGTAACACTTTGTGGTCCTGCTGGCAGCGGAATCGCGGCGGCACCTCCCGAGGCATGTAGCGGGCGGCGCTTGGCGGTTGTCCGTTCGGCACTGCCACCCTTTTGGCATTGTTGCCACCATTGACTGGTGGCGATGGAGAGTTGCCAATTGGGCTGGCAGCCACTGGTTGGCTTAAACTTGGTTTCGTCACTTCGGGCACTGAAAAACAGGAAGGATGAAAATCAGAAGTTTTTCCACTTAAACCTGTGTCAGCTGCAAGAACTCGCTGTGACTCTTTGCTTTTATTATTCTTCTCTGAAACACTGTGCAGCTTCCACCTTCCCAACACCCAAGGACAATTTAATTAATGAAGCAGGAATAAGCAGTAGCAGCAGACCTTTTGCTTCCATGCACAACTCTGTAGACCAGGATGAAACTCTGCCCTCATCAAATATTTTGCTCTAAGCCCAAAATTTCTTGTAAATGTAATGCTGGCAAATAATATACTGGCAAATAGACAATGATTCATTTTAAATTATGAGCAGTCAAGTGTAACTGGCTCCACCTTCCTGATCTTCAACCGGCTTTTGGATTATTATGCATCATCTTTATGGGAGATCTGAAATCACAACCCAAGTTTTCACCTGTTTACTAGGCTACACAGCCACTGCCTAAACAAACAAAAAGAGGGGAAATAACCCACTTCCTCTCGGATTCAGAGTTAACAGAATGAGTTCTCCGTGCTGCTCTTAAGTAAGGCAGTAATAGCTGACTCTAAACCAAAAGGCAGTTCTACATAGAGCAATTTTATTTGGCTCTCTTAAGGTTTCCCCACTGGTCACCAGGTTCCCCTATAAGCAAAGACAAGCTGCTCCTGAGGACTATTACGTATTGGAGAGGAAAACCACAAATTCACAAGGAGCTAACATGATCACAAAATTTGTTTAGGAGACTCTAGACAAATTAAGCATCATCAGTAAAACTTCTACTCTTACAAATGTGAGATCAGCGTAAGTAGGTCTCTCTTTGGCAACATGAATGCATTGTTCCCCACACTTTATTTTTATAAGGGTTTTCCAATTTCTCTATACAGACTTCATTGCGCAACCTCCAAAAAGGTGTTCTTAGCCATAAAAGCAAGTTACTATCTCAGTCCTTTTCTTTCAATAATGACAATTTCCCCACACAGTTTATTGAAAACTGATACAAAAACAAGATTAAATATATTTTTACATCAGCTCAGTTTAACTTTCAAGATGCTCACTCATCAGTCCTGCCTTCTTTATTGGACTTCTATGTGCCTGAATTTAAGTTTCCAAACCCAAGCGATTTTCATTCATTTTGGTATTTCAATATAATCAGTATTTTTGCTGTCTTTCACTCCCTTTATAAAGGTGGTTTCAGTCTTTGGTTACTTGTCTAAAACCTTTGTAAAACAGCAAACTGAGTACTTCAGCTAACTTATCCACAATCCTCATTCTTTCTTCAAGTATTTTGATGCTGACAAAAGATCAACAGAATAGTTGAAGGTTCTCCATTTTAATCACCTCAACTTTCATTTCTTCTGAATGCTCATATTCAGTATTTCATTTTAAGTCCTCTTCCTTTTTGAACAGTTTTGATCAACATCTGAATCTTGGCTCAAGTCAATAAAAGTACTTCTTAGGATCAAAGATTCTTACCTTTGGTTTTTTGATCTGTGACCTGCAAATTAAGAGCAAGAATGTAAATAGAGTTTTAAGAAGCTCAAAACAAACACTGAACAGGCTGTACTAAATCACAACTTTAATATATTAGCACAAGAACAGAATTTGTTGTTGAATGAAAATAACCAACTGAGGAACAACAAGTCTAAGTAGTATTCCTAGTTATATATACACACAGATATATACAAATTTTCCAAAAGTACTACAACTCCTGTAATAACTTTGCCTGATGCAGAAGTCCCTGACACAAACAATCATTACTTCACTCACTATGATTTTAAGTATTCAATCCTTCCTCCTCATCCCAAACATGGGTTTCCAACACACAAATAAACATGTGCTTTAGCACTACAGTTCTCTGATTTTGGAAATGAAGTATTGTAGTTACAGTGTAACAAAGTCTCCTTCTATGAGAAAATCCTTACAGGGGACTGTTGGGGTCTGAAGTAACCACAGCGGTCTGTCTCTCAGCCATCTTCCCTTTTCATCTTTCCCATAACATCTCTTCCAAGGAGAAGTAATTCTAGACCTTACTGGATTCATTTCCACAATTACAAAAAGTATCAGCAACACCAGCAAAGGAAATCTACTGAATGCAATGAGAAGTTAATGACTGAAATGGGCATTCATGCTGGCCAACATACTCAGTATGGGTTTTGCTGTATCCTATGTTGTTTCAGCAAAGCAGATTTCAAACTACAGCAGCGACAAACACATCGCTGGTATATTCTCTGGAATCATGTGTATTGTAGCATTTTTTGAGCCTGTCCATCATGAGTTCCACTACACAATAATGAAAAAACCCTGAAGATCATCATGTGTCAGGTTCTATGACACCTATTCTTAAAAGAAATTGCTGAACTAGTCCATAATTCTGGAAAGCACACAGCAACAGTATAGCATAATGAAAGCACAAGTAAAAAGCAGTTTATTGTTGAAACTAACCAAGCCAGAACTCCTTTGTACAGTAAAGAATAAAAAGACAAACTGCATTGAATTGCTGTGGCATCATTTACTTTGCAAAGATAACTGCAATATGCAAAGTGGAACATTCACTGAAATACAAAATCTTAAGCACTGTAACTTCACAGTCATACATTATCCCAAAGTCTCAAAGACAATAAAAAATGCATCTGTACTACAAACGTGTCTGTACCAAGCCAGACAACAATTTTCAATGTCACTTATGAAAAACCCTGTATGCATGAAATTACATCTTCTTCTGTAACAGGTAAAAATTCTGTTACACACTTAATTGACCCTGGTGGCTCACTACTAAAGAAAAAGAGGAAAATATTCATAAATACAATCTTGTAATGCTGGTAAGTTTACTATAGTCAACAGTAGACATGTTTAGTAAATGAGTAACTTGTCTACTTGGAAAAAAAAATTTTACTGAATCTTTGAAGAACTCTACATGATAAACACTAACTGCTTTAGATGAAAAAACCCAACAAAAAAAACTTCTGCCTATACTGCCTCTCTCCCCTAATCAAAACGATCTGGTTTTGTGATTGTTTTTGTCTAAAATTCAAAAGGTGAAAATATGTGACAGTGTCTCAGACTTAAAGCTGTCATCTCTCTGTGGGCAACCTGTGAGCATTGGCAGGGTGGGAGCAGCTGCAGTGAATGCTAAGATGGAATAAAGCTCAACCTACTGACAAGCTACCAAACAGCCACCTGGACACCAACCACAGGTATATCTAAGATGTCAACTTGCTTGTATAACCTCTAAGTGATTAAAAAAAAAAAATTAAGTTTCAGATGATCCAGACAGAACAATTGTTTCAAGTTTAAAAATGGTACCCTGAAATCACTACTGCTTACTTGGTGAACATCTCCACAGTCACTAAGAATGAACATGCACATTCATGTTTTGTCCATCTGGCTGCCTGCTTTGCTGTTCTTTGGTACCTCCAACTGTTACTGTGAAGTTTGGCCTCTAGGAGATTGAACTACTTAAGTCTTTACCCTTCCTAAGAATTTGGCAGAGTAAGTACTGAACAACTTAGCAGGTGAGAGACCACATAGGAAAGCTGGCAAATCTTTTGTATTGAAAGCATCAATTCCTCAGTAAACACAGCACTGTTATCAAGATTATGAGTACAACCTTTTCAAGTTTCCCTTTTATCACTGACTATGAGCACATAATCCTCAAGTCTCTATTCTTTATTCATAAGGGTCTGCTCCTCCTGGTTCCTACACAGACTTTTTGTACTTGAACATTAAACAGCACCAACACTGAGGCAAAAAAACTGGAGAGACCTCATCCAGTAGCTACTGCTCTTTTGCACTGTTATTTGGGGATGTATCAACTGGATGAAGATAACTGAAACACACACATTCATCTGCACCTAATTTAAACTTATAGACTCAAACTGGTGAAAAAGCCAAATTAAAAATGACCCTGGGTAAGCCAAAATTTAACTGAAGTTGGTGCTGTCTTTTCTCAGCAGAAAGCCACAGAATCTTACAGTGTATACACCTGATCTTTCATTAGATCTGTTACTGAAGCAACTCAAAACCAGACTACTGAAAGACAGTAAAGCCTTGAGCTCTCAGTTTCACAGCATCATTGAGGTTGGAAGGGACAGCTTCTAATCCACTGTTCCCACCCCTGTCCCTCACCTGGCCCCATGAGTCTCCTCAATTCGAAACAAAATCATCAAAACTAGATTGCACAGGGCCACATCCCACTCAGTTTTGAGCATCTTCAAAGATAGAGGCACCACAGCCTCTCTGGGAAACCTTTTCCAGTGGTTGCCCAGTCACATGCACACACAAAAAAGGAGTTTTTTTATGATTAAGTAGACTTTCATTATGTGCACAATGCCTTGCCACTGGGCACCGTGGAGAAGAGTCTGCCTCCATCTTTTTACTCCCTTCCACAAAATATTTATATACAAGTTCAAATACAAACAACATCTTATTACCATCAATACTATTTATGTTTCAGCTGGATAAAAGAATTCAAATATCAAAACCCACCTTCTGAGCAGAGTCTTTCTTTTTCTTATCCTCTTTCTTCCTTTTCTTGTCTTCCATTAACTGTTCTTCCCTTTCTTGCTCCTTCTCTCTGTCAAAACACGAAAAACAATGGTCTGAGCACAATCAAGTTGTATCAGAGCCACACATACTATAAATGCCTTCCCTGCAAGAAAGGCAGTCAAGCTACCAGATTCCTCTTATCATACTTGATTTCCATTGAGGGTTTCAATTGAATTGAGATAAGAAAAGCACCTTCTAGCTCAGTATGGCCACAACCATGCCACATGCTGCATAAAGGAAAATTCCTTTATTCAGATCAAGTCTGTTATGGCAGTTCCCTATATAAATTAATCACATGCCTGATAGTAGAAAATATCTTCAAGACATTTCGGCCAAAGTACCCTTATAATTGGGTCATGCTATTATTTAACGAAGAGTCTCATGAATCTTTTCATATAGTTGAAAAAAAAAAGGGGGGGGAAGTTGTAATTTAATATAAGATGGTTTGGTCTGATACAACATTTATCTTCACAAGGGGAAGAGATTATTCTATTGCCTGTAGCTATGTCACTCGTAAGAGTCTAAAAGTGTCACATCAAATCAAACCTATAATTTATTATACAAATCTCTAATTTAATTTCTAGGCTATTGTACCCACCCACAGAATTTTTGTGATGAAACTTGTAATATAAATGACTTTCCAGGGAATCTATTTTTTCCCACAAGAACATTCTTTCAAAAAAAGGAAAAAAAAATATATGCAGCTGCTATTGTTGTCAAGCTATTACTTGTTGCTATGCTCAGTATCAAATATGAAAGTACCATGGAATAGTTAATTTACTGCATAATACTATTGGCTGAGCTGTTTCTATGGTGAATCACATATTTGTTAACCAGTTCTCTTCGTCTCCTTAAAAATAAATTTAAGGCCAAGTTTCCAACTTTCTTGGAGTAATTTCTTTTTACAGGGAAAGATTAAGACAAAGATTATTAATGTAAAAAGGTGATCTGACAGATGAGGAGTAGGATCAGAGACGCTACAAATGGGAACCAACTAACAAGTATAATCCACAATCTTTCAGAAGAAAATTTTATAAAAACCAGAACAGGATTACAAACGAAACTGGAGTTTATAATATTACTGAACTCTTTCTTGTATTTATGCCTAAACCAAAGGTCTCTTTTGACCACAGTTTAAAAAACTTAAGAGTTGAGTTGGCTTTGCAGTCACATCACTCAGACTTTTTCTTGAATTGCATTTATACAGTAAAGGTAACATCTTTGTTTTCATTTTCACTAAGTACTCCCAAGCCAGTGTGCAAAGAGACATTTACACAACTGATTCCTACAAAAATATTTTGAGATGCTATGTATTAGCAGCTTCCTGATCGAGGACTTCCAAGAACTCTCTTAATGACAAAGGCTCTGTATAGAATAATAAATGTCTTCCTGTTTTCTTGAAGTTGGGCTGTCCTTCTTCATGGATGGATAAAATTGGTAAGGGCAAGATAAGCCTTAGTAACAACATCCTGAGGTTACTACCAAATACAATTACTACACAATTTTTCAGTGAGGCAGTGGGGAGCTTAGTGCACTTTGCACTGTCTGTCATAGCACTGAGACAGAATTTTTCATTTTCTTTGAGCCACAGATTGTAAGCCATATGAAAAGGCTCTCCTGTGACACCCTCATCATTCAAAGTTGCTTTGACTTCAAATTATGTTTACTACTTTTGTACTGTCAAGCTTTGTATACCTTTTGGGCTGCACCGCAAGTTAAAAGTACACTATTTCCAAAAAACTTTCTTGCAGCAGGCAAATGCTTAAAAGGAAGTTTGAAAGTTTTAAAAGAGCTGCCTCAAAAGAGCTGCTAAAAAATGGTAGGATCAAAATACAAAATGACTTCCAGTAACTGCTTGGCACACAGGCAGCCTTCTACTTAAAAGCACTTTTCTTACTTTTGTGAGCAGAAGAGTACGGAATAGGAAAGAATAAGAAGAGAGTCACATTCACAATCACAGCTGAAGCTGTGGCTCACAGTGACATGCAACACTAAAAGGATCCAAGGACAAAAGATCCACAGCCTGAAAGTAATCACCTAGTTGTGGTCTGCCTTTGTGGTAAATTTAGGACATGGGGATTGCTATTGCTGCTGCCTTGTTTTTTGATCTATGTGGACTAAGGCTGCTCTTTGTTTTGCATGACAACCTCCCCTTCTGCTCTTTTAGAAGAGATGCACATTTAATATTCCATTTGGCACATCCCCAACAACAACAACATAGCAGCAACCAATACTTAGTTTACTTTATTTACCAAAACTTTATTTAGGCTTCAGTTCATGTAAGTCCTGCTGAGCTGGAAGGGACCTATCTGAACAGTAGGGCTACATCACATGTACAAGACCATAGAGTTCCTGACAAAGCACTAAGTGAAACCTCACTAACATGTTGGAAATGTGAAGTAACACTTTCCAAATGACAGAGCAAGAATAGATGCTACAGACATGCAAGCAATGTACAACCATGGTGAAAGTTCACTGAATTAGAGGGGTAAATATCTTATTGTTATTTTGGATATCACATGTGTCATCTTCCCAATTCCACTCTTAGATGCATTTCACTAACATTTGTTTTATGATCAATGATTTTCCTCTTCAGTTGGATGCAAGACGCTTGTTAAACACAAGTTTAACTTGCAGTGTTAAGTGTTCTGAAAAACCTAACAGAAACAAAGCTTTCAATCCCCTCCTCAATTCATTCCAGAGGTCATGCTGGCTATTAACTTCTCATTAACCAAAAGATAGTTCTTCCTGGCCTGATGAAAACTGTGGTGTTCATCACACACATTGAAGCAACCAGCTGCCTACACTGAGGAGATCAACAGGAGGAGGAAACCCATCAAGTACAAGCAGAGTGAATTTAGAGTAATACAATGGGGTGTGGTTCCGGGTTTTGTTAGGAGCACACTGTAATGGGAACACGGACACACCACAGCCCTGAAGAGGAAGTCTGCTAAATAGCAATCAGCAGCCAGCTTTTCACTCCACTGTTTTCCAAGAAAGCATGTGCTGATCTAAAAATGTGACCTAACTGCACTTCAGTATTTCCCACAAAATCTTAGAATCAACATTATTGAAAATTATTTTAAAAGCATATTACAGATTTTAATTCCAAGTATTTAAAGTAAGGCAGATTAACATCTTACAAATGATGAGAAACTGTAAGTTGTAACCCAAAATGTTTTTTCATTAGAAAAATCCCAAACAAACCCAGTAGCTATGATGCATTCCACATTATCTAAGTTCTTATAACAGCTTCTTCTGGCTAAGTCAAAAGCAATCATTTTAGAGAAAAGTTTTTTTACACTAGTTAACTAGAGATGTAACAGAACACACTTGTGAAGTCCATGTTACTGAAACATCCATTTCAGGAAAAGAAAAAAAAAAAAAAAGGACATTCAAGAAATGTATTTTCCCTCAAAGCAATTTACCTGTTTTGGAAATTGTTAATTTTCCATAAAATTCTAATACTCGTTTTTCCAGAAAATTCTATTTTAAAGAGTTGTTCTGACAACATTATGTGCTTAAGGGCACAGGTAAAAGACAGAAGTTGCCTTCAAAGCTCCTGCTGTCACAAACTGAACTGAACAGAGACGAGATGACGTCCTACACGTTGCACACTATCTGCTGCCAACACACTTTGATAGGCAGAGATAAAGCCTCACACAGAGTATTAGTCTGCACAAACCCCACAGTCCTGTAAGATCACCCTCAAACTAAAATTGCACAAAAAATGTAAGCAAAATATAAGAAATGAAAATACTTAGAGCAGCACTTTAGTGCACGCATCTCCCAGTTCCTTCTGCAAGACTACAGGACAATGGTATGAGCGTCTGGAAGTTGCTGATAGGCGAAGATGTGCGCAGATAGCAGTACTGTGAGTCATCTTCCCTCCTCCTGACCTCACACTTTATCTCACCGCAGTACACTCAACTTGAGTTAGCTACACTGTGGCACAGGAGTGACACTAAACTTCTACACCTGGTGTCTGTGTTGTAATAAGCATAGGGTGATTTACAAACCTGCTTCCAAATTGTGAGCCAACTCGTGCATCTTCTTTCAGAACACGTGGGATTCTAACACTACCCTTGCAGGACCAGTAGCACTTTTATCAGAACAACCTTTTGTCTGTCTAGCTACCAGGTTACCTTAACAACTGTTAAATCCTCCCTCAAGGCATAAGTAGACAGAGCCAAAGGCCTTCACCATATGCAGAGAACTATTTGCGTGCACAGAGCACTGTCACCTAGAAGCAAAACTTGAGCTATTAGTAACACTTTCTTATGGGTAGGCCTCTAGTGATGCAAAGTATCAGACCACAAATATATTTCAACTCTTCTGGAAATAGACAGAAAGACTCAAAATGTGATAAAACAGAAATTTAATCTACAATAAGGTATCCAACTTTGGTCAAGATCTGAAGGAAGAAGAATTTCCAGTGAACTCTAACTACAAGCCCCTAGCTTCTCAACATATCTGAAAGTTTTCTCAGTATTTTGATAAATTATACATCCTGGATACCAGCAGAATCAGGCATCACACACTGGTGTCTTAAATGTGTTGCAAAACACTTTTATAACAAGCTCAAGTCCAGGTGCAACTTCCAAGACAGAAGTTCCTCTCAGTCTATACAAGAACAAAATCTCCTACAGAAAAGTAAAACGTCTTCAACAGTGCTGTTTCACAAATACCTTGTGCTGCCACTGGCAAGTGGTTTTTATTCCACTTTATTTCTCTTCATCAAGCTCTGTCCCTGTCCTTCACTTCCTTGGACTTTCTCTGGAACTCAGCAGAGTGGTACGGGAAGCAAATTGAAGTCACAGTAATGAATTAAAAAGTGTAAGCTGATTAGAACTTGCTCAAGGGTCATGAGCAATGAACAAAAGGCATAGTACAAACTCCCAAATAACTTCTTTCACACACAAGCCCTTCTTGCTGCAGCAACGAACACTGGCAGTCTACAGCTTGAAATGTTCAAGGCAGACAAAAGCTTTAAAATCATGTCAGGAAACTCGATACAAGAGACTAAAAATGAAGCAAAATTAAATGCACCACAACTGGAGCACAGAAATTCTTACAATTTTACTTCACTTTCATTTAACATATCCCACTTAACAGACATACTCCATTATTTCAACAGCATGAACAGAGCATGGCGTGTCCAAACATGCAAGTGTGCTCCAGTGCATTTAAAAAGAACATCAAACAGAAGCAAGACGTAACACAGCATGGAATAAATCCCAGGGCTGACAGACCCTACATTCCTAAAGGTAAAATTACTTCCACTAGACTAAGCCATGTAAATAAAGAGTTATGATCTTGCTGATCAAAAGAGTCAAAATGGGATTAATTCATTTTATAAAAAAAAAATGTTAAAATACTCAACATCACAGCCTTCTTTCTTGTTAAGCAATGCTTGCATGCATAGACTAGACAGGCATAAGGCATACAAAACCTGGTTACACAGGAGAAAGCCATTTCAAAAGTCAGTCTTTAGGCTGAACTGACAAAAATGGAGTATGAAATTACTTTAGGCCAAATGACTTCTGATGTTTACAAGGAAAAAAACCTGATCCTTCAGAATAGCATTCCTGAAGATCCAGGGTATAAAAACTTCAAGGACGGGAAAAAAAAAAAGATTCCTTGTTTGCTTGAAATGAGACTGAGGTTCACAGCACCACTGAACAACTGCTGATGGTAAGGGATAAACTGTGCAGTTCAAAACTGACCATTTAGTAAAAGGATGACTGTCCCACACTTTCTGAATGCGAGTGAAATCAAGATAGCAGAACTCAGCCCTTCAGTAGAGCTCAAAATAAGGACTTTCATATTTGCAACATGTGTAAATAGTATATACACCAGATCAAAGACAAAAGCCTGCCATCTCTCTCTCCAAGGGAAAGCTGTGGACTTTATACACACACAATATATACTCACCAAGTATTAAATAAAAATACTTTAGAAAGTTTGTTTTTAGAAGTGCTCTGTAAAGCAGCATTTCCAAAAGATTGTTCTTTTCCTATAGCTCCTCTTCAAGAACTTAGAGTAAGCTGTTTTTTCTTGTCTTTGGCCAAAAACCAAAACAGTGTCACAACAAGAAAGTTGCGTACTTTAAATAGTGTATCTGGCAAAGCTGATATGCCTTTATCGCAGTGCAACATCAATAATTCGACGCTGCTGTAGAAAATAACCAACTTTAAAACACCAGCAAACTGACTTTGCTAAAAGTATGCTTTTCTAGAGAAATACTCCTTATAAACTGTTATTACATTTGTTAACAGACTGAAATTATTTCTTTGTGGTGTATTCTATGTAGATACATATGGACAATGATTTATTTAACAAAAAGAAAAAAGCTTTAAAGAACTGGATGGTATAAGCCCTACAGTACAACAACAAATGCTCAGAAAAAATGAGGCTTTTTTCCCCTCAGTTCTTCAGCAACTGAAGGGGCGAAAGTGTTATCTGAAGAGGAAGGGGATCCCTTTCAGTCTCAAGAGTCTCCTGTTAATAAGAAAATCTTGGAATATGTTAAAAAAAATAATTTTTTAAAATAGTCTGTATTTCTTGCTTGCACTCCTTTAAGGGGAATTACTCTTTCCAGCTGTATAATTTATATATTTTTTTTAATATAGTTTTTTTTTTTTAAACTGACTTTCAGATACAACCTAAACTTTGGAAATATTAGCCAGTTGATAAAAAGGAAAGCTTAAAGGAATTGGAGAGCTATAGCCAAAGTTCTAGAATGGAAGAACTGAGCAAGTTTTCTCCCCTATTTCAGTCTTCAAACACTTCAGAGCTCTTGCAGATCTGTAATTAGTATTTCATAGCATGCACACTCATGCATGCCAAAGACACAGGTAAAGTGTGTTTAGACAACTGTGAAACGTGGTAAAAACAGCCCAAGAGTGGCAAAACATTAGGTTAGCAACTTGCCCATAATCAAGATTGTCCTGTAACGTATCATATCAGAACATCCTCTCAGCAAGACACAGCTCTATTCAGGACTTTAAGGTTTTATGTGATTATCAAAAAGCCTTACTTTCCTCTAAAAACTACTCACACATATAGAAAGCTGCATTATCTGAGGTTGTTTGCCAAGGAAAATACCTGTGTCGTTCTGAGCACCACAAAACCCACGTGGAGTAATGAATGTGTAAGAAACAACACAGACCAGTAAAAGGATAAAAAAAAAAAAAAGAAGAAAGAAAAAAAATCAAGAAAGAACTGTCTCTGCTACAGGCTCAGAGACACACAAGTCAGTTATTTGACCGGGAAGAGATAGCTGGCAATCCTCATAATCTCTGTTCCACTACAAATCATCTCTTGTGGTAATATGAACTCTTTCAAACCCCAATTCTTACTAACATCATAATGTCAGCAAATAAGATGACAGACAACCTGGCAAAGTATTTCTGACTTCCATTAAGTGAAGTCCTTCCATTTCTTCAATTTTGTGTGTGAGTGAGAAATAACAGCTCTGGACAGATGACCACTCTAAGGGAGCTGCTGTTGAACTTTTCTTTGCATGTGAAACATGTTTTTTCACTACACCATCCAAAAAGAAGATCTCACCTCCCTCACTGTGCAGACAGAAATACCCTCACAGTCCTACTTCACCATGCATGACGAGTTTTGAAATGAACTCAGGCTGCCTGGGAAAAGCGTCAGATGTCAGTTAAAGAGCTAATTATTAGTCTGCAAGTGCTGTGTGCACAAGTATTTGCCAGGGTTGCTTTGTATTAAAAGAGATGAATTCTACCAGTTTTATAATCTCAAATGGTTTGTCTATCAGGAGAAAAATCCTTTTGTTTGAAAATTAACAGAACAAAAGATACATAATCTTCTCCCTAAATAGTCCTTTACAGATTGTTTTTTTTTAATGTTGGGGTTTATTTTTTCCTGTTTTTTGTTTCTTCATTTGTTTATTCATCGGTTTTTTAAAACCAATTCATCTTTAGAAACTAAACTAACTTTCTGCACTAGATACATTATACCCTTACTGGCATCATTATCAGAATCACAAGTAATTCTGACTGAAGTAGTCTCCAGAAGTCAACCAGAGTCTGGTCTAACCCCAGACCCAAAACAGAGAGATCACCAAACAAGCTGCTCAGGACCTAGTCACATTCTGACTATCTCCAAAGTCAGAGACACTGCTACCACTGTGGAGAACTTATTCTACTTTTTCACTCCACACACTGCATTTGCCTCCCTGATACCTAATCAGAATTTCTTTACTGCAACTTGTGTTTGCTCTCTTGTTTTATCACTGTACACCACCTCTACAAAAGAGTCTGGCTTTTGATACCTTTCCATGAGGCAGCTGAAGACAGCACTAACATTATTCTCATAGCCTTCTATTTCTAAGGCTGAACAAATCCAGTTTTCTCAGCCTCTCCTTGAGCAAGATTGCTCCAGAACACTAATCACCTTAGCGACCATTTAATATGTCAGTGTCTTTTCTGTATGAGAGCCAAAACTGGACACACTATGTGAGAGATGAACCTAGAAATGTTGAATCCCTTCTCCTGACTCACTGGCTATATCTTTGCTAATACAGCACAACACTTGACTGGTTTCTTAACAGCAAGAATACCCTGCTGATTCACATTCTACTTTTTCTTTCTCAGGACCTTCTGGTGTTCTTTCTGCAGAGCTACTTTCTAGTCAGTGGATGCACAGCCTATGCTATAGAAGCGTGTTGTTTTGACACAGGTTTAGTACTTGCCATTTACAACTGTTAAATTCCATGAAATTTCCGTCAGGCCATTTTCTCTAGCCTACTGTGTTTTCACTGAACAGCAACCTCAATCTCCAGAGGTGTCAACCTCTCAGCCTCATTTGGTATCACGTGCAGAGGTGCTGAGGGTTCATTCCATCCCACCAGATCACATAATTTACAGAGGTGTTGAACATGCTCAGCCCAGCGCTGACTCTCACAGGGCGCCAGACTGCCTGGCTGCCCTGTGCACTGCTGACCATAACCAGCCCTGTGTCACTGACGGCCAGTGCAGCTCTGGAATACTTCTTCCAAAAAATGTATTACCTCAGAGCAGAATAAAAACACAGTTCTGTACTTAGTGGTCCAGTGAGCAGGAAACTAATGACAGATTTGTCCTCTGCAGAAGGACTGCAGCAGCAAGCCCTGCATGAGCTACACTCCACTCCAGGTCGAGCTCAAACCTCTACTGGCAGCTCTGCCAGTGCCTTACTGGGGCTTTGAACAGGTTACAAACTGGGGCACAAGTACTACTGCCACCTTAATAGCTCATTCTTGTAGGTATGTATGAGAAATGCTATTAAAAAATACTTACTGTTAATCTAACTGCAGTTAAAAAGGAAATGCTAACTCCTGACTACAGCATAAATTTAACATAAGCAGCTCTGTACTTTCTTAGATTACAGACTTCCATCTTAAATGCCAAGAAAAAAATTGTTTTTCAACACTAAAAAAAGTCGCAGGAAATAATCTATTTGCTATGGTAACTATGCCACAATACACACAACAATTATGACACTTGTTTTAATGTCAGAATGTGACATTTCAGAAAGAATACTGAAAAAGTATAATACAGCTTAATCAAATGAAACATTTTATGCCAGAGCACCATTGTGGCACCAGCAGACACTGTACAGACAGTAAAAAAACTGGATTATACAGAATTTTTAACAACAGAAGTAGTTACATTTATTTTGAACTTTAACATTTTGTGGATTATGACTGAAATTTTATATATATTTGTGTTTCTCAGGCAAAAAAACCCCAAAACCTAAAAGCCATCCTGGTAAAGATCCAGACTATCTACAGATACGTGACAGAACTTTAAGGGAAGGTGAAAATAAAGAAAACACTAGACAACACTACATGATTACAGTGTTAACTTGCTGCACTTTTTAACACACTTGAAAACAGTGGAGGTTTTCTTTCATGATATGGCACTTCAGAAGGGATCAAGAAAAAAAATTAAAATATAAGTACCAGTTAAGCAGTTTCTGTTTAGTGACAGTTAAATTACTGGGAAAAAGTCCCTCACCAACCCAAGCCCAGACAGAACCATGCTGCTTACAGGCAGCTTCCACTGAATGGTGAAGGGGCTGACTTCTACCTGCCTGGGGATATTATAAGGATACCCTCGCAGGTTCATAGTGGTGTAATTTACATTTCATTTTAGAAGCTATCTGACTGTTTACTTTTATTCAGTTTCCAAAGAAACACTCTAAATTTATATGCTACAAAACCCAAAACATTTCATGCAAGTTAATAGTCTAACAAGCATATTACATACCTCCAGATCTGTGTAATACTACAAAATTTTCCACATACAGTGCTTCAGGGCACTGTAGTAATGAAAATAACATTTATCAAACTGTAAGTCATTATTTTAATTATACTAAATCATAATACTAAAGGAAGAATGTATTTAATTTTATCAGTGTGAAGTTAAGAACAAGGCTTTCCACACAAAGTTATTATTCATTGGTTGTAGGTCAAGGTGGAAGAACCAGAAGGCTAAGGTTGTTTTTCAAGTGTATTAGAAGTTCAAACAACACTGTACAGCTTCTCTGAATTTTCTTGGCAAAGGTAATAAGGTTTGTATTTCCAACTCCATTTATTACCTGAGGCAATATTTATTTTTAACAGGTAAGAAAATTCAATCAGTTACTTGCTGCAAATACACAGTTACAAAGTTTCAGGACCGTCATGATCCATATCAGGAAGTCTAAATTAAAGGCAGAATCAAGTAACATATTTTGCAGATCTGGAAAATGCTGCATAAATCTTGCCAAATTACTGTATATAGGAACAAATCTACCTACATATATGTTCAGTATATTCCCCTGAAGCTGGACAGGTAAATTCTTGATATTCTATTACTACTAGGCATGCTCCATAAATTAAGGCTTATAACTGGGGTTACATAAAGTTTGGGGGTTTTAATAATTACTGTTCTTGAAGACTACAAACCATTGTTTATTCTCAGTAGGGACAAACCCTATTCCTCTTGATCCTTGTGCCAGCTGAGCTGAGAGCTGAAGCAGGACTAAAGACAAGTAAAAAGCCCCCAGGAACAAGCTGTACAGCCAGACTGCAATAAAGCAGGACAAAGATCCAGGTGCTTTCAGTCTGAGTCCACCATACTGCACGCGATAAACCAGCACTTAAATTCAATTATGTCTCACACTTCACCGGATAAGTTTTTTACCTTCTAAAGTACTTTAAATAAACATTGTGAAGCCCCCCTTGCTCTAAACCACATTTATGTGTTTTGTGCAACGAGTAAAATGCAGATAAGGCACTGTACATGAAATAAAAGCCCCTGTATTTGCATGTGTGAAGCATGGCAAATAACTATTTAATGTTACTGTGCCTTATATAATTAGGCAAATACCTAGCTGGCTAAGTCTTAAAGAGACATACACTTTTCAAAAGTTCCTCACTATCTTGTAATTTTAATGACAGTGTGTAATCATAACCTTCCTCTGTCAGTTGAGGGAAAATCCTCTCAAGTGACTGAGATTTATATTATTATGCAAGAGCCAAATACAAGATGCTCTAAGATTTGATTATCAATCTTGACAATCATGAAGCTCAAATACAGACAATACTCAGTCTGAAGAAAAGAACTTGTTTAGCAGTTAAGTGCCATGGATTAGTGAGTTCTTAGAATGCAATGAAGATTGCATGCAGTCCCTTCACAGTGAAGCTGCAGTTAAGTACAGTGCATGCTGAACCTAAATGAGAGAGATCTGTACGAGGCAAAATTCAGTCTGGTCTGTGACTGGGTAACACATGCTCAAGTTCTCAAGTTGACTCTGAAATGAAACTAACATCCACTCCCTTCTCACCCTTTGCCCCCATTAATGATCTAGTTCCTTAAGAATACCTGCTATCTTTAGCAGCTCAGTAAAGTTGTGTACGGGGTTTTTTTTACCTTTTTTCCCCCTTGGAATGGGCTTGGGGGAGGGAAGAACGGCATTTAATAACACATGCCACACAACACAGCTTTCCCAGGATATGTTACAAAACAAGAGACTGCATGACCTGCTCAAGGTTACAGAATGACTCCATTGCTCACTCTGAATTAAAAACTGGTATCCTTCTGACTCCTCCTGCATTTTCACTAATAAAATAATACCACTACTGAACACTTGCAGAGCTCCTTTCATCACAGGATGTCAAAAGCCTTTATAAATATTAATTAAGCATTGCAACAACACCGAGAAGTATGTAAAACTTAATTCTGCACATGAGTAAACCCAAGCAAAGAATAAATAACTATGTTCAAAGCCATAGGAGAAGTCAGCAGCATGGAGAGAAATGGCTCTTGCCATTAAGGAGCACTCCATTACAAATAAGGATGTAATTAATACTCCGAATGTAATGTGAAGAGCCCTTGATCACCAATGCATCACTATAAAACCTGGTCATGTGCAATCCTGCAAAGACCACGCTAAATTTCAGGCAGCATTCTCATGAAGACACTAAGTTTGTCTTCCTCCAAACACAGAAAAGAGTTCTCACGAGATTTTTTTTAATTCTGTTTTTCTTGTTTGGCAACTTTCCTAAGTGAACACAGGAGCAAGTGTGATAGTCTTCGGTACTTTTACAAAATTAGCAAATAATACTGAGCTGAGAAACAACTCAAATATGAATTCAGACCTCAAGTGTAAGTATGCTACTTCTTAACATTCAGTCATGTCCTCCAGTAATTAGGGAAGCAAAATACCAGTTTAAGAACTCAATATCCATTCTCTAAAGAAATAACCACAAGTCCAAAAGTAATGTTTTCACAAACTATGATGGAGTCATCATTTAACTGAGCACTTGGTGATTTACAACTTGAGATAACCTGTCCACATTTGACCGGCTACAAATATTACTCTTTTACAATAATTTCCTCTTTCCAGTGACTGTAACTACTACAAGAAACCAATCTGTAACACTGATAGTTTTACTGTAAAAGCTGACCATACTAAAACATACTCAGCTTAATGTGCTTCTGTGTCCTTCCACACTTGCAGACTTTAATGACAGGAGAGTAATTTTTGTATTTCATAAAATTGCTGTTAACCTACTGAAAAAAACCCCAAGATAACCAGCTGTGAACTCCTGCAAAAATATAGCATTTTTCACTCAAAATGAACAGCATCTGACATTAATATGACTGCAAAAAATACTTTTGATTTGGAGAAAAATTACTGTTTTCTATCTAAGACAAAACAACATGCACTAAAAATATTTGCAGGTTCCCTTTGCAGTGAACTCTGTGTTAGAAAAGGAGACTATTATTGCAATGTTAATAAAGAAATTAAATGAAAAATTGTGTAATTCATGTTTCACCACAGCAGCTTCTGAGTTTTTTCACTTAAAAAAAAAAATATTCTTAATAGTTCAGCATTAAATTTTATTCCACACCAAAATAACAAGATTCAGTTAAGGCTGACAAAGTTAGTTGGCTGAATGAAAAACAGATTTGTGTTTTACATAAAGTATCTTTTTCTTCTGGCTACTGAATGAATGCCTAGACATCGTGTTTTGGATTTTTTCATTCTTTTAAAAGGGCATAATCAGGCAGTAGAAGCTTAAGTCTCTGGGCAATAAAGGAGTGTATCACAATTATAATTTTATCTCAAGTTCTCCTAGAGCACAAAACCAGAGAGCATTTCAGTGTTACATTTGGCACACAGCTTTCACATCACAGGAAGCAAATTTTCCTCCTTCTTACATGGGACAACAGCTACTTAACATAGTTTATGTTATCATTCAAGCATTATGCCTCCAACAGAGGACTGATGAGATTGAGCAGCTATGTTTTAATAAATGGTGTTCCATCCCCACTAGCTCTTCAGGAACCAACAGCATAAAGCTGCTGAGTTTTCCCGGGTTAAACTAATCACCCAACCTTCAACAGAAAACTCTTGAAGAGTCTAATCAACTCATTGCCACTTAGAAGCAGGACCAAGTTCAAGATCGAATCCTGCTGAGATGTATCCAAACACATGTGGAAACAAAGAGGGAGCAAGCTCTCAGTCCGCAGCTACAGAAGCTTCACTGAACAGCATTAAGTATCGTGTGCCCTGCAGACAAAGAGACCTAATACAGACACAGCTATGCACCTAACTCGCCATGTCTGGAAAAGCACAGATAGGTGATCTCAGCCAGTACCCAACAGAGTTTCATCATCTTCACAAAGCTGCTGACCCCTAGATTTTATCTAGTAATGGATATCCTGTGCAAAACGTCTAATTGTATTGCAGCATATTCTCACACTTATGAGACACTCCATAAATCACAGAGGACTGTATGTACACAAAGAAAGGAGTTACAACTATACTGTTACAGACCATGGCTGTACTAATGTAATCACGATTCCACTGCAGATTAAATAATGTCAGGATTCCCTATGACACTAGTAGTAAAGAGATATGGTATTTACTGTATCAATAAATCTATTTTATAAAGCTACTACTCAATATTCGTGGTCTATAAAAACCTAAATTCTGGTGAAACAGCAATGCTTAATTGTAAGCCAGGTGTTTCACAACAAAAAAAAAAGCTTAAGTACCTTTACCACTCTAGGTGTGTAATTAAAATACTGTTCTGTCACACATCAACTCTGGCACGCATTTCAAGATTTCTTTACAATATGAAATCTTACATAAACTTTCTCCTTTCCCACTTCTGTATAAAGATTTAAACACTGGTAGAAGTTACGTTGATAAATTAAATCACACAAACTGTGTCCTTCAAATGGCTTTTAGAATCAGATGCACAACACCATTCATACGATGGAGTGACATTTGTAAGAGGTACACTTGACACCAAAGTGAGCCATTTTGCTAACAGACCATGCCCTCTTGTTCTGAGGCTTGCACCTGCTGTTAAAAGGCAGACAGGCAGGGATCAGATCTCATTAGATCCTCAATGAGGGTGACAGACTGCAGACCCTGCTCAAGAAACTAGGTAAATCACAAGGCAATTGAAGCTTTTTCCTTGCTGCATTGCTACAGATTTTCTGATGGCTAAAGCATGAGACTAACTCCCAAAATATGAGTGAATAAATGAAAGGTGTGGGTCTTACTAAGAAATTTGATATGCTTTCAGTGAAAAAAGAAAAGTGAACTTTATTCTGGTGTGTTAGCTCAAACTAAAGAAATATTCTAGACTTGATATCTACTTCTGAAACATCAAGACCTCAAGGGCACTGAGAAACGACTGTGTTTGGCTCTTAGGGACCCTTCAAATGTGTTAAGCACTCGGATTCTTTGCAGAGCCTGCTCTGGAAGCATTTCATCCCCAAATGCTGCTTCTCACCCTCCTTACTGCAACCAGCTGGCCCATCCTTTTCATTATTCATTTTTCATTCAAAAATGAGATTGATAAATTATTATTCAAAACATCGCAAGTCAATACTTCACATCATGACTCACAACTAATTAAGATGTAATCTGACATTATTCATTGGCACACAGAATGAAAACTAGAGAATTGTAAAGAAACTGTGTGCAGGAAATGGGAAAAACAAAAATAACACAGCACAAGTGCAAGCGAATACTTGTTTTGAGCTATAAGAAATTAAGAATCCTTCCTTGTGAAGCTACTTAATCAGCCAAAAAATTTTAAAACCTCTCCAAACTTGTCTTCTCGTATAATCACTTCAGTTTTGAAGACAAAGATGTGATCATTTTGATCTGGCATTCTAAGAAAAAGATTACCTGACATCTCAGAATAGCATAAAGAACCAAGTACCTCCAACCAAGACATGCAGCACCTACAAACACCACTGCACTCCTTAACACCTGTAACTATATTTTTTGCTATCTACAACTGTGAATTAATCATCTGTGGGGAATGCTGATCACTGTTCTGAGTTAACAGAATCATACCAAAGTTCTCTGCAATCTACTGGTTTGTTATTTGTGCAACATACTGTAAAAAACTGGAGGAAAGACACAGACAACCAAAACATAATAGTGAGTAAAAGGGACATTATTATACATTGCCTTAAAATTCAAAGACTTAAAATTCTTGTTTTGCTTTTGAAGAACACTAAATTTGACTTTAGCTGTGCACCCCTCCTTCCCTGTGATGAACAAATTCTTTAACAACAATTCTAAATGCCAACGTTAAATTTCTAAGCATACTATATCACACAACCTACATTTTAAAATATGACTGGTATGTATCAAGGAAAAATTTCTTCTGTTTTAGTAATCTTCTGGGAAAACATTTGCAGTGTAATTCAGTAAGCAAACACATATCAGCTGACACATTTAGTAACAAACCCCCCTCCACCTCTTTTTCTCATGTATTCAAGCATACTTTATCTGCACATAATGCTTGAACAGGAATGTAGAAGTGCCTCACTATTGGAAGATTTTTAATCTGTAATTTCTCCTCATGTTTTTTGCAAGCTATGTTTGGAGAAGTAAGACAGCTGTCAGTTCTCCACAGGAAGCATTATTAGGAAGGATATTAAAAGTTCACTTAAGGGCTTAATATGAGGTCACAGAAAACTGCAACTACTTGATGATAAACACATTTTCAAAAAGAGATCACTCCAAGGACAAGTCAGGTTAGATGGCCTGAGACACCCTTTTATAGGGTAACTTAGGAAACCATAGAAATGTCTCTTTTTCTTTTCAAAACGAACATAAAAGGGTGGAAGCCAGCATTCTATAGGCCACATAACCATAGCTGTTTAACAGTTTATTTTAAATTAATTAGCCACAATAGTTGTGTGGTAGAAAAGAAAGAAGCTCTAGAAAATAGTCCATTAATAGGCAGAGATGATTGTCACCTCTCACAGTCAATCTGGTAAACTATTTTTGATTCATCCATTTTTATAGTCCTGATACTGTGCACCATTCTCTAGCTGCATTTAAAAAAAAAAAGTTAACTATTTCATGCCTTCTGGAAATAAAGCATAGATCTAGTCTAGACATGAAACTCTTACTAATTGCTGAATAAACAATCATTTCCTCATTTCTTAAGCAAAGACATTAGAAAGTTTCAGTGAAAAGTGCTCACTGTAACCTCAGGCTTTTGTCTAAACTAAGGAGAGTCTCCACCAGGGAAAGAATTTCTTTTAACTATGCTGTTATTCCTGTGGAATTGGTATCTGCCCAGTCTCAGCAGTCAGTCATCTGAGAGCTTTTCCTATTTGCATTGAGTGCAGTGGACAAGATTTTTGAAGTCTTGATTGAAGGTTCTCATTGCTTGTCTCTTTCCAGGAATCATAATTTACACCTTAAGTGATGAATTTTACTTGCTGCTTATGTCATTCACAGATAGAGTACCAGATCAATTTCTAACTTCAATCCTATGTAAGTATCTCCTGCTTTTGAAAGCAGTAGTTCAAGATCACTTCAGAAATTTTTTAAAATAGTATATAATCAATTTGAGGACTGAACAAATATCTTGTTTGAAAAATCTAGTGTCCACTTAGTCAAGAAGATGGAAACATTTTAAAACTAACTACACATTACTATCAAAGAAGAAATTTCTCCTGTAAAGCACATCAGCTCTAGAATATCTATAATCCAGAAAGCTTGCACTCCTTCACAACATGGACATTCACATCAGAAAACTGCTTCAACATACACAAATTCTAAAATGACAGGAACTTACAAACCACATACAACATGGCTATGGTTAATCTTCCAGGCGCACACCACTCTCTTTTTCTGATACAGAAGAAGGAAATCCAGAAAAGAATTCAAAATGAGGAAACCACTGAACTGCCACCTCAGAGATTACAAAAGAGCACCACCACAATGGTACATAGAAAATAATGTTAAGTTGCAAGAGAAAAAGTGAGGTGAAAGTTATAGTGATATAAGTGAAATTTGCCATTTAACATATTTCTGAAAAGCTGATTTGTCTTGTTAAATTCTCCATGCAAGTAATGTTTGCTGCTTTTGGGTTACTCTTTGCCTTGTTGCATTATGCAAGATTACATTTCATCAAAACCACGTATTTCTCATGTTCAGTGACATCATGAGACACAAACACATAAAGCTCACAGACTATTACTTTCAAAGAGTACCAGAAATTTTTTACTTTTGAGTGGTTAAAAATGTGCACTCTTTTTCAGCATCAGTCTGAACAGAAATGGCTAAATCAGAATAAATTAAAGCATTCAGCACACAGATCCACCTAAATTCTGCATCTTTTCAGTGATGAATCTAATTTTGACCTCTGCTGACAGTAGATCTGAATACTCCTCCTATCTTTAATTAACAACTACCTCTTCCTGTCTACCAATGATAAATGCCGCAAGCATGGAACACAGCAGTTTGATTTTTTTAGACACTAGGCAAAACCAGTCTATGATCATGACATGAATATAACACATTCACTGTTCCAGAAAACACTGCACTTCCATAATCTATTCACTTAAACCTCCTCTCGATCCTCTTTAAGAAAGGTAGCTCTGCATAAAGACAGGTCAACTCTTTGCTGCTATATAAAGTTGAAGGTTAAAATACGTAAGCTGATGTGGGAGACTATTTCCTGCTGAAAGAAAAGCCCTTTAAACACCAGAACCTCAAATCTAATTTGTCAGCTTATTAATGCTTCCATGCATACTGCCAGTGCAAAGCATCTTTCTATGAAAACACTGTTTTGGAAAAATGGTTAATGCTGCCTAGCAAAAAAGTTACCATGACCTTATAGTAAAAGCAATACAGAATTCAGTCACACACATAAGCATTTAAAATTCCAAATTTTAGGTGAAAGACCAGACCTTTATCTTTAATCAAATTTATCTGCTAAGCTGAAGTGCCAAGTGGACTTAGAATAAATGTGACTTACACTTGACTGACTTAAATAGGGAAGTGCACCAAGTAAGAGCCGCCAACTTTCTTATGCTGTTTCTAATGAGTAAGAAAGAAAACAAAGGTACAGCGGGCTTCACTGGAAACATCATTTAGTTAAACCAGCCTTTGATAAGCTTACTCTTAACTAACACTTTGTTTTAACAAGAGTGGGGTAAACTTTATTCAGCCACTGAAGCTCTGTTACCAACTTAAATCAGGGGGCAACACAGCTCATAATGAAACAAGCTCAGCTGAGTCTCCCACTCAGCACTGCACGAATCTAGCCCAGAACACTGTTACTGGTGGTGACTGGGGAGCAACTCCAAACTCAGATACTCATCACTACGTGGTTACAGTATTTCTGGAAGACCTGCTGGGAAGAACTATACAATTTAATTACAACATATTCCCAGCTGTAATAGGTGAATAAAGCAAGAACTGCCACAACAACATCCATCTCTAAAGTGGTCCAGGCTTATGCAACAAACCTGACAAACCCAGTTTAAATGTTTCCTGAAGCCACAGCCAAAAGCAATTGGGACTTGTAAGCACTCAGACAGCTGAAACCAAAAGCATTTTCCATGGGGCTTGGTTTGGAGTGAGTGGTTGTGTGGTGCATGGTTGCTGGCTGGGGTTAAACCATGACAGTGCATAAAAAAGGAGGGTGAATAATAAAGCAGACCACTGTAATGCTCGAATTAATTATTCTGATTTTCATTAACTACCAACAAAATTTTTAGATGCATCCTCAAAGTGCACACCACTCAGTGACAATTCTTGCCAATGAATGAGGTATAGTCACACTGCACACACCAGGAGACACCAGTGCTTCAACCCCTCAAAAGGGAAATATTTTATTGTTAAGCTTTTGATACTTGGACTTCTTGTTAAAACTATTTAACATTTTTTGTTACTTTTAACACACAAAATGAAAATTACTCCCTGGTAAGCAAACAAAAACCATCTCAGTGTTTTCTTTGGTTCTGGGTTTTTTTTTTAATTTGTATTCTCTGGCTAAGTTCAGTCTTCATAATTTAGGAAAATATCCTTACCATACATTTGCACAGGGCCTCAGCAAGAAACAACACACAGATTAAGGTACACCAGGAAAAAAAAAAAAATTCTACTTTGCTGCTAAAGCTTGGTATTAATGACATTTTGCCTGGAAAAGAAGTCCCTTTTACTGCGAAATGGACTTTAAAATCCCTGTAAAGATTTTTACCAGCACAGAAAAATAATTCATAATGGTGATGTTCATTCTATAATATTATTTTAGATGAAAACTGTCTTCCTAAAGGGAGCTCCTGAAATAACCAGAACTATCCATACATTCAATAGAAGCTATTCCCAGCTTTTACTTCAGGAAAGAAGAGAATACCAGGCAGCAAATCTACATCATGTTCTCTTCTTTCATACTGCACTGAAGGATAACAATGTTTAAAGCCTCATTAAAAAGTCCACAAGTGTTAAATATAGAATGTGGATTTCAGTTTAATAAACAATCAACTTCAGGCAGACTGTCTCTGAACTAGGTTTTCACTTCTATTTTAAAACATCAAAGAAAATAAAATTTCAGGGAATTTCTTTATGTCATTTGTATTTCTCAAGGTAGCAGGCAGAGCAGCAGCTTTTCAGCCCTGAATTCCTCCACACTCAGAAAAAGTCCTTAGTCTGACCTCGAGACACTGCTCTAGGATTTGTCACAATTTATGACCCAACTACATTAACCATGCTCCTTGGCAAATGGAAACCCACAAGTACTGAACCAACTTTTAACACCGAAGTTGAAGCACTTGAAATTTGGAGAAAGGCGAATTACATAATTACTTTTTTTAAACTCACATTATGATTTTGGTTAAATCAGCTTTGTTGTCATAAATCCATAAAGGAAAAAGAAAGCATCATTCTATTCACAATTCAATACAGCTGTGTATGACTGGCTTCAGCCCCAGGCCACAAGCCAGGAACTTCTGAGTTCAAGTCTGGCTCTGCCTCTGACTTTCTGTGTGGCCTTCAGAGAGCCTCTGAATTTCTCTGCTGCTGCTCTTCCATCTGCACACTTACCTCACAGAAAGGCACCTGCTTCCTTTGTACAAGTTTTGCCCAAACACAAAACCTGAACTGACTTTGAGAGCCATTTTTCCTGTGTCTTAAACACCTGTGCCCCACCGAGAAGTCTCCACCTGTCAGTTGATACCTGGTAGTTTTTAACTGCACTAACTGCCAACATGCACTTATTACATATATGCATACACATACCCATATCAGACACACACAAATACAGAAAGATGTACAAAGCTGGAAAACAGACAATTATTTCAAAGTTTGTTAACAAACAAAATGAAAAGATGAAATTGAGTGCTACAATTAAACTCACAACGAAGAGCAATCTGTAACCCTGTTCTTATTAATGCACTGAGCCAGTGATGAAGTCTGGTATTAACAGCTTAACATTAAACACACAGGGCAAGCAATGCTCAACCTAAAATGATCCCAAGAACAAATATTCAGAACATTACTTTAACAATAGAAAAATGGCCAAAGAATGCGAAGGAGGAAAAAGCATTTAAGCTTAACCAAGTTATCTAACAATAACTGAAACATCATTTAAAAGATAAGTTTTTTAAAGAAAAAGATCAAGGGAAGTTACACAAACTTAAGTTGACTTTACACTTGCAAGTCTGTGGTAGGAGAGTTTCACTTCACATTACGTAGACTGAAGCAGAATGTAATGGAGACAGACACAGCCAGCCTGAGCTTTTTCTGAGCACAAATCACCCCAATACTGCTCATCACCATTAAAATAGCCACCTTTAAATACACATCTGAGAAACAATCTTCTCCGCAAAACTTTATCAACACAGGCTGACTCTCCAAAAATTACCCTGTTTAGTTTTTAATGGCCTAACTACGACAAGCTAGCTTAAAAAACTCAGCAACTGTGGCTTGACGGGTACCTTAAGCTGCCAAAGTAAATTCTAGACTCAAAGTTTAGCTTTTGTCTGCTTCTGCCTTTTTCATGTTGTTATACCTAAAATCTGGTAAAAACACACTTCCTACAGTTTTTCTGTCAGGATATATATTTTATTTATAGTAACTGGCAAACATAGAGCAAAACTGCCTCCTAATTAACAACACAGCAGAGCTAATTTGATGCAGAATAATGTGTTATTTTGTGATAAAAACAGTCACTCAAGAACTTAATCAGTCACCATTCCAGAATAGCTACCACGCAACATGAAGTGGTTAAATGCAAATTCAGGTAGCTTCTGCACAAGGAAAACTAAACTCGTTCAAACAGCTGAAAAATTATCTGCATGTAATGCTTAGGATTCTCCCATCCCAGGTCATTTACCAAACCTTCCTACTATAATTCAGAGGCTTTCAAAACACATTTGCCAACCAAAGAAAGTCAGGAGAAATATCTTACTGAAGAAGCACATGTAACAAACTTATTAGGAAGATTAGATCTCCACCCAGATGAGATTTTGTTTATAGTTTCCCACACCACACCACCATCAGTATGTTTCAGTCACGGATGCTACAGCAAGGCCAGTGTATTGGTTAGCAGGCATTCCTGCCAGGGTAATCTAGATCTGCTCTGAATAGAATTACAGGACACAGGCAAAGGCAAAATAAAACAAAATAACCCTATTGCCTTGTACTCCTCTCTACCAGCATTGCTTGGCCTGGTTGATGTGTATAAAGCAGATAATGCGAACAATACCTGCAAAGGAACAGATAATTTGACTCTGTAACACAAGGCTATTTAACTTAAAATTCCCATTAATATTGCTATAACTAACTTCTGTAGCACCAGCTGGAACCTTCTTTTACACTAGGCTCAAAAAAACTTTTGGGGTTTTACTTCAGGTTAACCAAACATTTTTAGAGTCAATTTGAACCTAGCCCACATTCAGATTCCAACCAGTGCACATGAACTTGTAATGACATTCACAAAGAAAAATAAAGCTAGATATAGAATGACATATATATAACCTCAACAGGACATCCTCCATTTCCATGTGCTACATTTTTAACCAGTTTAAAGTATATTATTTTAAATTTTTCTAATATTTATCGTAGAAGATCCCTTGAATAAAACAGTGAGGTAATAACACTAATAGTACCCAAATAAAATCTAACAGAACAGGAAATGTTTATTTATACAGTCTTAATTGGATATAGAAGAATTCATTTTTAAAAATTCATATGGGAATTAAACAACCTAATTACGATTTTCTATTTCACAGGACAACTGGTTTTCAGTGCACATAGGAATAAGCTAGGAAAAAACATTTGCTGAGTTTTGGTACCTTCTGCCCTCTCCTCCCCTACATATAGTAGATATCCATTTTCACTTTTAACATCCTCAAACTCTCTCCAAGTAAGAGGCAGAACAGCCTGGAAAAAATCCAGCAAGACCTACCAGATTAGAATTTCCAAGCATTATAATACCAAAATTCACTTGTATGTTGTGATCAAATCATCCTCCCCATGAATTATTCAGCAAAAGGCCGAGCATAAACATGCTGTATATATAGCTGGCAAAGTGAAGTATCAGAATATATCAGTTTCACTTTAGTTGATGAAGTTCTCAGTAGTAGTCAACCTCTTGCCAAAGAAAGCTGTTTTGTAGTCAAGTATATCTAGAGTACCAACACAGAATTAGAACCATGTGTTTTAAATCAGACCCTGAATCTGGCATGATTGCTTAAGCAAAATTACATACAATTAAAAATATAAATGCTAACACAGAAGCTGCAACGAGAGCATTAACGCTGCCACATTAGCATTCTAATATTAAAGTTGTAATGTCTTCTACTTCCAACAGCAAAATTTAAACCAGGGGGAAAAGAAGTGGAAAAAAACACCAAAGACTTATTTTAAGCAATGTTTAAGTGAGAGAGGACACTGCATCCTGGAAAACTGGATGGCTCAAGCACAACCAAGTTCACAAACATAGAATGAACCACAATGACAACACATTTGTGTATATTTGCCACAGAGCACATGTAAAATGAGACAATTAAGCTCAACTCTAATTAATGGTTAAGTGGCATTAACAGATTATATATTTAACCTTTCCTATTTTCATATAGGTCAACTAGCTAGAAAAACTCAGAATGTACAAAAGCTGTGGTGTGTACATGTTTTAAAAACCCCAATTCTAGCAGTGTCACTGCAGCTTAAGTTTTGCCATTTTCCTGTGTACACAGAGGCTGAGCTAGTGAGATTACAGGTGGCCAGCAGATTTATGACTGCGCTGTTCAGCAAATGCTGTGCTTAAAAAGGGGGAAAAAACCCATTGAGAACACCAGAAGTCATTTTTCCGTTGTTTTATTTTTCAAAGGAATGCTTCTTCTCTGATTTAGAAATTAAGACAGTGTTCTGTTTTAGTTCAAATCAGTTCAGCTGTTATACCTGTACTTCAGGAAGCCCTAACTCTACATCTGCGAAGCACACTGTGAAAGATAAGCATCCTTCCCTTATAATTAACGTATGCACAGTGGGGTTTCACGTACTTTCAAGGAATTAAGAAGGAATGGTCACCTTGATTTAAAAAAAATTCATGCTTTTCTGCCTTTTAGTAGCTGAAGTAACTAAGCTGCTCATAACACACGCAGCTATGATGGAGCTCAATGTCAAAATGATGCTCTTCTGACAAATTAGACTACTTATTTGTTTGCAGAGACTGTATCTATAAAAATAAACACAAAAAAGATGAAGTGGTTTTTCGCTAGACTACCTCCAATATTTTCTGCTGTTCTTATTGGATTTCACCCACTGTTAGAACTGTGGCCTCACACATCCCATCCGAAGAAGAGAAGCACTCCCCTGCTGGCATGAAATCAAACACAGTTCTATCTTGATGCCTTGTTTTGGTTTGGTTGTAGTAAATTCCAAGGCTACATTTCACTTCTAAAGGTCTCAGTTTAACGTACATTTTTATTAAAATACATCTTTCATACTTTTAAACATTTTCCCACCTATCAGTATCGAGGTACTTTTAGATGACTTTCTCTGCCTAGCATTTACAAACATCTATTTAATTGAGTTCAGACACAAACTGTAGCACTGTTAGGAGCAGCAGTCAACTTTCACACTTATTACCTGTGGTTTTCAACAAAACTGTCCCCACTAGTTTCTCTGCAGTTGTATAAGCACATATTTTTCCATGGTGTTTAAACCCTGTTTTGGTTTGTTCTGCCTTTGAAGTTCATCTCTTGTTTTATTAATCTATCTTTTCTTAGGTATCTGAAAAACCTCCAAGGGTTCTATCTTGTGTAATGTTTTCCCACATGACTACACAGGCTAATTAAAAGTAGTCCTGAACGTACAATATTTTGAACAAGAAGTCTTTTAATTTACCTATCCTGTAACACCCAAATATCACATCAACCAGTTCTTAAGAAACAACTTTTCAGAAATTATTATAAAATATACAATTGTAGTGAGCACCAGTGCATTTCATCCCTAAACTATAATGGCCAGCATACTGTGTGCAGAGAGGAAAATAGCATTTTAAATGACAATACCCATAAAACCTCAGCAATTCCTTTCAGAAGTGTGTTGATGGCACAAAAGAAGAAAAAATAAACAACCCAGGGTTTGCATATATTTATGCTGCTCCCTGAATATATGTTTTGTTTCAACAATTAAAAAAAACAAAACCAATCACAACAAACCAAACAAAAACCCAAACCACAAAAATGATGTTGCGTTCTTTAGTAGGAAGCCTATGTGTGAAGGAGCATTTAAGCAGTGAGAAGGGTTAAATGTGCAGCCCTGGAGTTGGAATTCACTACAAATACAGAAAGGAACTATTCCTCCTGTCTTCTGAGGAACAATTATAGCACCATCACGAAAACAAAATAGAAATATTCTCCATAGAGAATACTTATCTCCATGATACCTCCACATTCGCCTTCAATGCTGAAATGGCCAAAACTCCTATCTTGACACCCAAATTAAAACAACTTGTTTGACCGATATTTGAAATATGGCACATGTAATCATACCATGTAAGACTGCTAATGCTAGCATTATACTAGCAACTAAAGCTTTCAGAAGAAATACATCTTTTTATTAATCTAACGTGGATTTTACATCTGTTTAACAAATGAATTCTACAGCAGTTAGCACTACATTCAAAGTTTAGCTACTTGAAATCTAAGGTAACAACACTAGAACCCTGATACTCACACCTGATCCCCTTGACAGGTCCTTAGAGCTAAACATCTTTTGTAACTTATTTTCTTACCTCCCACCTTGAGCTGTTTAAACAGGAAACCAACATTTAATAAGGTGAAATAACTCTTAGGAGGGCAGCAGGTGGTTTCTTACATCAATTAAAGCAAAAAAACCCTGAAACTTTTCAGTTATAAACAACTAGCAGTTGAAGAGAGTACCAAGGGTGCAGATGCCAGGCAATATTGTTCAAAATAAACTGTAAATTAAACTTCTCACCTTCCACCCTGGTCCAAAAGGAATGTAGACCCATAATGACCATAATTAAAGAACTCTGCTTCAAGATGCAAGACAAGCTTCTAAAGGGGTATTAGGAAAGTTATGGATAAAAATTCTCTTCCAGCAATACTTCAATTCTATGGATTTTTTCCTCATAGATTTGGATGCTCTCTCACCTACTAAGCCACCTATTAATAAGTAAGAAACAAAAATCTTAGAAAGGTGAAGTTTAGCTGAAATCAGCTGGCAAAGACTGTATGATCTTACTAAGTTTTTGGGTTTTTTTTCCTTCTCAGCAGGAGAGAAAGAGGTTAAAAGAAAAGCAACTGAAACTAAGCATACTGATCTTTCAGTCACTTGTTTTCCCTGAACTTTTTTCCCATTAGAATTGCAGACTCCTGTATGTTGAAGCTCAATGGTAATAAGGCTTTTCTTGTCATTTCTCAAGAATCTCTGGGATGTAGTGCAAAAATCTCCAGGGGCTCTGCTGACTACAGACTTCACTGCAGCTTTCAACCCACTAAAACTGTCTGCTTTCGAAAGGGAGAGATTCCTGTAGATACCAATAATAATTGATACGCAAATGCAAAGAGAAAAATTAAATAAAGCTTCTGAACTCAGCATCATCACTGCAAACTGAACGAAGAAAAAAAGCTTCCCCTACCCCAGTGCCTCTGGTAAGCTTTAAACTGATCTAGAAATTGCAACTCAAGTCAGGTCTCTCAGAATTAAGTGTTTTGTTCCCTTTGTACTGCAGGAACATTCCCAATACAAACAGGGTTGAGAATTTCCCAGATTCACACTTAAAATCCCATGGTTGCACAGACTGCATGGTCTTCAACACACCCTGCAGCAAGATTTGAGGGGTCGAAAGTATATTTATAAGAGGAATTCTTTTAATTGGTCTTTCCTATTCACAGTTACAGTCTCACAAACCTGCTTAAATGTTTCACAGACTTCTTATTGGAATGATTTCTATTATTTGCAGTAGCTGCCTTTTGTCTGACCCATGACAGCTCCTGCAGCTAGGAGCATCTGTAGTTATTAGACACCACTCTGTATCACATCACCTGAGCTATCAAGCTATATGTACTAACACGTACACGTTCTGGAAGTGTGTAACGTAGGCAGTAATGCATGACGGCAAAAAAAACACACAGAAATGGAGAGACTTTTCTGAAGTGTAGATTCTGAGAAGACTGCATCCTACAATACTGCCAGCTCAGGACACAATTCAGGTTTTCTTTACTTCCTCAGTTCAGCCATCCCATTCTACAACAATTTTTATCACAAAAAATACAATAATTGATGTTTCAGTCCAGTAAGTACCAAATCTGAGAATACTCCTACTTTATACTGCATCTGAAAACAGTTCTAATGTCTAATTATTGTTCGTTAATCAACAAGTAGATTCAACATATTCTGGCTACATCAAGATCTCCACCGATCCCAAGGCTTTGAATAACAAAAGCCATCAGGGTACATCATGTCAAAGACACAGAATATTTTTATGGCATTTCCTCACACAGATACCTGCCAGTAACACGAGGGTGGAACCTCCTAAGTTCATTAACCCTGAACAGGGAGCATGTGTTACTTCATATATTAACCGGGTTATCCATTACTATTAAATGCTTAATGACCAAAATTACCAGCAAAATACACTGTGCAGACTTTGAGCAGAGTTCTTTTTTACTGGCTTCCTCTAATTTAAAATTAAAAAAAAACCCAAAACCCAAAGAAACCATCTCTTAATTTCCATGCGAAACTTAATATACTGCAGAATTATTTCACATATTTGCTAGCCAGTGAAGAAAAAAAAGAGTCACAGTATATAAAATGATGACAGCCAAATACGAACTCAAAAAGCTTACTGAGACGGAGACGTGTCACCTCCATCTGTGTTTAACTGCATGCACGTAAGGCCACAAAGAAATCTCAAATACGAGCCATCTTGTAGGTTTACAAAGTTGACCTGCTCACCACAGTCACTGCACTAATACACTGCGATGTGGAGTGCATTCACACCATTATTTGCATAAATATCTGCTGCTCACATATTCAACTACCAAAAAATATCACAACGCAATGCCTGAGAGGAAGGGGTGAAGAATAATGTGCACCACCACAGCAATTTTTTCATTTAACCTCGCAGAAAGGAGCATTACATCACACTCTTACAATGCAGGAGGAGGAGCCTCTTCTCAGAAAGCAAGCTCCAGCTATTCCCCTTTAATTTTTCGCTCGGTTCTGGAGGGAGTTGCAAAAATAACTCGGATTTAAATTTTTAGCAACACAGAAGGCTGTTGGGGGGTGGTGTTGGTGGTGGGGGTGGGGGGGTGGGTTAAGCGAGAAAGCGCAGCTTGTTACCTACATTTACTAAGGTGCGGATGAATGCTCGCTCTCTCGGCAGAACACAAAACCCCAGCATCCCGCACATTCCTGAATACCTGGCCGATGGATGGGCCAGCAGCCCGGCCGAGCCCCGCGGCGGCAATGGCAGCGGCAGCGCCGGGCCGGCATGGCGTGGAGCCCACGGCGCGGAGCTCCCAGCGTGGAGCCATGGAGCCCCCGGCGTGGAGCCCCCGCCATGGAGCCGTGGAGCTCCTGGCGTGGAGCGGTGGAGTCGTGGAGCCCCCGCCGTGGAGCCATGGAGCCCCCGGCGTGGAGCCATGGAGCCGCCGGCGTGGA
>VZRM01009057.1:346372-397922 GCA_013397955.1 Grantiella picta | reverse complement strand
TGCTGCTCCGGGGAAGGCACGGCCCCAGCCCCAGCCCCAGCCCCGGCCGGCCCTGCTCCGAGCCGGCAGCAGAAAGAATGCCAGCCCGGTTTTTATACATGCAAATTTTTGCAGCAGATTTAAGAGCTCCGGGTGCTGTGGGGAAGAAATCGTTCTTTTAAAAGGCTCTATTTAAATAAAACGAGATTTTCAGCACTATCTTGTACTTCAATACGAACGATCTTCTGTAATTTGCCTAGGCGTTTGAAACTACAAATATCTTTCAAATCCACACGGCGCTTGTGAGGAGAGCTCCTTGTGAAAAGCCCCAAAAATGCACTAGAAGTGCCGAACACGTCCACAAGCAGACAACATCTGAAGCAAGTCTTTGTGCTAGAAAAGACACCTCTGCAAAACCACGGCTGGAAACGGGCAGCTCCAGCTCTTCAAAAAGCCTACCGAGAGGTAAAAACAATACAACATAAAACGAACCACTAACCTCATAAAGTGCAGCAGTGCTTAAATCCAGCGAGTTGAGGCATACAAGGTAGAAATGGAAATGGAACAAAAAAAAAAAAAAGAAATCCAAAAATGATTTCGTGTTTTTTTTTGCTTTTTTCGTTCAGGTTTTTTTTTTTTTCCTTTTTTGTAGTAGATTTTTTTTTTCCTTTTCTTGCTCTCTCTTTTTCTCTGTATTCCCAGCGCTCAGAACCCGGCGGAGCCTCGGTCGGCCATTTTGCATACGCTCCCTGCTCTCTCCGCGCTCTCTCTCTCTCTCTCGCTCCCTCCCTCCCGCTCGCTCCCTCTTGCTCTCTCTAAAGGAAGCGGCGCTGTGGTGACCTTCAAATACGGCCGCCTCACGTGACCCCGCGCGCGCTGTCACTCACCGCCCGGGCCACGCCCACCCCCCGGCCTTAAAGGGACAGCGCGCTGCCCGCACCGCGACGGCCTGCCGCGACGAGCGGCGCTCTGGGGATGTCGAGTCCCTTCAGCCATACGCGCTGGGCTGCGGTGCACCGGGAAGGAACCCTTGCAGAACTTCGCTTGGAGGGGAACCCCCGTGTTAAGCACAACGCCAGCCTGACTCGGGGACAAGAGGGTCACGCTCAGAGCGAAGTTAATCCGGGCTGTAAGCAGCCTGCCCGCACGGCACGCATACATAACCCGGGATGCAGGTAGAGAGAGGAGAACAGCCGCAGGACAGCGGAGCGAACTCGGGCTCTCCTGCTGCCGTGCCTGCTCTAAGTCTCGGGCAGCACCTCAGGCTCCACAGCCTCTTCCCACAGTTTCCATAGATAACCGCTTTAACAGTTGAAACAGAATCCCAGCATATTGTCACATTAAAAAAAACCCCAAATCTGCAGGATGTTTGCAGATGTTCCCCTGAATGTGCAGATACAGTACAGAACACAGTTCAGCAAAAGGCTATGGTGACGCCAGCATGATCCTGCCGGGAGGAGACTTGCTCCTGAGTCAGCCCAACACAGGTAGGAAATGCTGGAGCTCCCTGCAATGGAACCATGCCTGGGGAGGGAACAGACAGCTCGCTCCTGTAGACATAAAACCACTGACCAAGTGCAAGAGAGTCCACTCTGAAACCTGGAATTCAACAGGAGGGCCTCCCTTACCTGTTGCACTCTTATCTTTTTCCCAGTCTCTGCACAAATCTCTTCAAATCGATTATGATCTGATTTTCTTTTGTATGCATCATCCATGTAGTAAGCAACAGAAGGAACTCGCCATCAAACCCTGTTAAGTTGTGCCTTCACAAATTTATATGAAAACCTGCTCTTGCCAATAATTACAGAACCACAGAATACTCGAGCTGGAAGGGACCCACATGGATCATCAAAGCCCAACTCCTGGCCCTGCACAAGCCACCCCAAGAATCACACCATGTGCCTGAGAGCATTATCCAAACGCTTCTTGAACTCTGTCACAAGCATGGTGCTTTTGCCAATACCTTTGACAGGAATTCTTTATGCAATCTACACCTAAATGATAGCACCATGGAATAAAACTAACTTGAAGATGCATGGGAGAGCACTCCAAAGGAATTAATTTGGGGGGGGCAGAAAATGCACATCTCATGAATGAGAATAAAAATCATTAGTATGTATTATCATAGAACATAAACCACTGGCCTCATCAGGAGGCCATGAAGGCTAAGTATGGCTCTGGTTCTGACACATTTTGCTCCCATCCTCATGGAAAAGTAGAAAAACTCATATGGGGATTCTGCCACTGAGGGAATTGCTTCAACAGGGCTACAGCCTGCACTGTAACCATCCATCTCTGCAGGCTCAAGAAACTCTGGCAATAGCTGATGTGAGTTGCATTTATGGGTACTCAAAGCAATAGAAGCAGCTGGATGTAACTGCTCAGGTTGCTCTGCCTAAACCAGAGCAGAGAATCGCCCTGCTGGATGCAGCAGATTGGAGTGCTTTGTGGCTGGGCTAATCCAAACACAGCTATTTAGGAAATGTGGTGAAAACTCAGGGAACATCTTATTTGTGGCAAGACCCAAAGAGAACACCACAATCGCTCTAAATCCCTAATGACAAAATCCAAACCAACTGCCAGGCCTCCGATTCACACAGTTTCATAAAGGCAAATATATAGGCGTATCTATGAAACAGCTATCCCCCTCCTGAAAAAACACATTAAGTCCTGCAGCTACACGTTCTATACACTTTCACACTGAGTATATGGCAGTATGCACTAAGCTACAGATAATTTTATTCCCTCTCAAAAGCCAGATTGTTTTACCGAGACTTATAAATCCTCTTAACTTGACTAGGGCTTGCCAACTCTCCATTCTGAAGTCCTGGAAGCTTTTACTTCAAGGAGTTGGTAATACTGTGATGACTTTCAGAAACAAGCACTCACTTGAGTTACTGTGTATCCAAGTGTAAATCACGGCTATAAAATTTCACCTCAGCAATTTTCTATTGACAAAGCTTTTTAATCAGAAAATAAGCAAATAATCAGTGAACCTAAAATATTTAGAGAGGCCAGTATGGGCAATTCTTAAATAACTGTAGCTTTAAGTGAACTCTTTCAACTAAGCTAACATTTTTTACCTATTCTTGTTGGCATATTGATTAAAATGGCTAACAAAAAGTTTTTGGCTTTCTGTTTTGATTTGGGACGTTCGTTGAGTTTTGTTTGTTTGTAAACAAACAGAAAACAAAGGAGTAGGGCATAAAAATACACAGCATATACAAAATCTGCCCACCCCTTTTCAGAGGGCAATTGCATTTCAAAAACAAAACCATTAAGTACTCTGAGGCCAACAGGCTGTTAATAACCAGTGTTAATAGGTTATATCCTTGTTATGTGCTACTAACTTTTCTGATTATAAACACTTCACTTCTAAGCTCCTTCCACCTGAGGATCATAAAGCACTTTAAAATCTTTAATGAAGCTTCACAGTGCTCCTATGAGGACAGTATCCACTATGAGCAGACATATACAGGCACATTAAGAGAGATGCTTACAACGGTGGATTCCCTGAGCTCATATCACAACTGAGACAGGAGAGGAATAGGGTTTTCAATTCGTATTAAGCTGTATTGTGGTTCTAGTAACAATTCATCCTTTTTGATGACCTATCCATAAGAATCAAGCAATTAGGCTTCAATATTATCTACACAGGCATTCTGCAGTGTCCACTGGAACTGATGTATCCACACCCTCCAGCTGTCATCTCAAGAAGGACACCTGGTCTGTTCGACCTGCAGATCTTTACTCCGTTTTAAAAGGACTTGAGTTCATCCAGTCTATATGCAAAACTCCCTCTTTCATGAGCTGGCATTTTGTTTGGGCTCAAATTCCTACAGCCTGATGTCATATCTTACTTTGAACACTGCACCCTCCTCATCCCAACACTGGACCCCACCCACTGGGCTTTCTACACTGCCTATACACTCACAGCAATAAACTGAAGATTAGTTTTTTCCCCTGGAAAGTTTTTCATAGCTGACATTATGAAAGTGAAAAAGTCAATTAATCTCCTCCTAACACAATTCCTCAGCAGAAGCCTCAAATATTAACAAGTTTCTCATAGCAAGAGAAACCTCACCAATCGTCCTTTCTCCTGCTGGTGAAGAGTCTGCTTCCTGAAGCATTCGAGGAAAAAAGGCAGATTTTATTGCCAAAGTGAACTGAAGCCTGCATATCCTCTACCCTACTGCAGCTCATCAGTTAGATTTCCCCAGATCTCCCAGAAGTGGGGTGCAGTAACAGATGCAAGATAATTGGAGGCAGATTACTCACCAGTTCCCCAACCAGTCACCAGCAGTCCAATTGACCTGGATTACCATCCCACCGAGCTCACCTCTTCAAGTTAAGAGGGATCAGAAAACTGCCTGTCTCTCCTGAGATCAGGCTGAAAGTGTAACTCAGGGCAGGGACATGTATGCAAGGACTATGTTTTGTAGTTGCACAATTTCTAATAATAAAGAGCAAGCAGAGAACCCCTTAAATTAAGGAATTAAAAGTCTTAACTATTCCTTGTGTGGGCTAAAAACTGCCATATTGTTTGAGTGAACACTTAAAAACAGTCTCAGTTCTGGATAATGGATAGTTTAGATCACTTTTAAATTATTTTCTCTGAACAGACATAGATGCTGAAGCCCAACACTTCTAAAAATTGAAGATGATAGCTAATTCTGGCTGTACCAACACACTTTTAAAGTCTTCACAGCAATTTCACCTAAGCCATTGAACAAGAGTGATGACCTCTCCTGGAGGAGTGAGAAACTTTCAAGCGTTCAAACATTTTTCAAGGCAAAACACTCACTCCTAAGGAAAACTAGGGGTTTGTTTTGGGGTCCTCCCCTTTCACACTTGCTAAACAGCGAGACATATTAAGCTGCAGAACTGTGGAAACAGAGCTGGCAGAAATTTTAAGGATAGTAACCAAAAGTCTAATGTAGATTGTGTCTTCAGAGAAAAATACCACGATAAAAAGCATCCAACAAAGGAAAAGCTTGCTTGGTTTCTGAAAAGGCTACAGCAACTTTTGCATCCCTTACACAAAGGCACCTATCAACACATTTTAGGAATTGTTATTCAAAACTTATATGGCAACACTGCTTTGGAGCCCTACTAAAGCTCAGACCTCATTCATATTTTGCCAGGGACAAAAGAAAGAATACAAGGCCTGAAAACTTCAGTTTAAGAACGACACATGACTTCAAGCTCAGACCTCATTCATATTTTGCCAGGGACAAAAGAAAGAATACAAGGCCTGAAAACTTCAGTTTAAGAACGACACATGACTTCAAGCTCAGACCTCATTCATATTTTGCCAGGGACAAAAGAAAGAATACAAGGCCTGAAAACTTCAGTTTAAGAACGACACATGACTTCAAGCCCAAGCCAAGTTCCAACCCTATACATTAATGAAGTGCTCAGGAAAAGATAATGAGTCAGAAGGAAAACTTTATTCACCAAACTTTGCAAGCACTCATTTTTCCACCTAGTTTTTCCTCAATCTGCCGCAATACTTTCCCTCGCCGTTCAGCCTAAAAATAATCTACCACTATGCCTCCACTTCTTCAATTCCCCAAATGCCCTTTCCAGACTGGAGAAAGAGAAAGCTTTTAACAAAGTTGTTGGGTGCACAACAGAACTGAAAGCTCATTTCCTACGAATCTCTGTCACACATCACTGAACCTCTACTTTCCACACTAATCCCGGCTTGCTGCACAGCCAGTTCTCCTTTGATGCCAAGGTTCTAACAGTATATTGAGTCCTATGCAGATCTCTTCCCATTACTTTTTTTCACCTCTTTCAGTGCCTGGGCAAAAACTAGCATATACTGCAGCTAATCCCAACACACATGATCAGCTGTTAAAAGACACAACCAGAACAGATAATTATTTGTCTTGTCCTGAAACTCTTCTGTTAGTGGGGAAATTAACTTTAGTCTCTTCTCCAGGAAGCTACTGAAGTTTAATATATCAGTAATTATATTGTAGTTTCTTACTTCTCTGCCTCACTTGACTACAACTGGACAAGAGACTATAACTTACTCAGGAAAGATACAGACACAAAAAATCATTGCATGAGACTTAACCACTCTGGAAACTGAAAGCATCGACCCAAACATCATGTCCCATTAATGAAGTCCACATCTAAATGTTGATTGAGTCTTTATATCCATATCCTTGGACATTAAGTAAGTACTTCCCAGTAACATAACGTGCAATAAAACTTGTTTGAATTCGTATTCTCAGAATGACTTTAACCTGCTCCTTATTATCATCCCAGAAGCATCTTGATTTTGAAGGTTATAATCCCATCCTAACAGGTCTTCCTCTTCAGTTCCTAAAATCCTATAAACTGCCAAAATGTCAATGAAATGGGAGAAGGTTATCTGTTTTATGCAATTCCATGAATGATAGTGAAAAGAGAATCATAGAATGGTTTTGTTTGGAAGGTCCATTTAAAGATCACCTATTTCCAACCCCTCTGCTGTGGGCAGGGGCACCTTCCACTAGAGCAGGTTGCTCAAAGCCCCATCCAACCTGGCCTCAAACACTTCCACATATCTTTCAAATAAACAAACGTTCAGGGAAGTAGTATAGTATGTTATGTCACCCATATATACAGCAAGTGTTGCTTTCTAATTGTTATTTACAATATGTTTTTACCATGTCAGTTACATGACTGATTCAACTGAGTTTCCAACAACCATAGCTGTTAGTGTGAATTTCAAAAGGAAGAATGCAAAAGAAGAACAATTTCATTCATTAAGCCCTTCCTTCACCCTGTTTAAGCCTTGGAGCTTTAAACATTTTAAAATAGCAGGAAGCTTTTTGATCTGACCAGGTTAGAATATTTAAGAAAAAAATTATCTTTCATGTCTACAAACACTTTACCACAGTAGGACCCCTTCTTTATATGGTGCCTTTAGACATGCTCCTGCTGAAATTCAGCACACTCAAAGCAGACTTCTCACAAATACTTTTAGGACATCTCCCAAAAGACAAGGAAGATTTTTGGACCAAAGACTTATTCTAGTTCAATTCTCCCTCCCCTACACACACCCCTAAAAGGAAGCTATGCTGCACTTTGGTTTTGAGGGTTTTTTAATTTATTTTTTGTGAGATAGCTCAGAATCTCTTTACAAATTTTTTTAACTTGTCTTTAGTTTTAGCACGAGGAGTTCAATCACTGGGCCGGAAACTTCTCGAGCAAAAGGAATTTCTGGCATCTTGGTTGAAGCTGGCACCAACCCATTTTCCTTTGTTCTCATTGAAGGAACCATAATACGCTAAGTTAAATAATAATAATAAAAGCAAACCAGACCAAAGCAAAACAAAAAACCCAAAGTAAAAGCAGAATACAAAAAGAATGCATATTCAGTGGATTACTGTAAGAGAGGATTTCCCTAATTTGACTATTTTTTCTAATAAAAACACTATTTATTGCTGCAAAAATCTGTAAACTGATCTTTCCAAGTGACTTGAACATCTTCCCTGAGTAATTTGCCTTCATGTACAGTCCTTCAGTTTGAAATGTCAGGAAAGGAACAGCTGGCTATCCAGGCAGAAAATTCTACAAGCTGTAGCTGTCACAAATATTCAAATGCAGGCAGTAACCTAAAAACAGTGTGACTCCCAAATATGAACAAGTTTGACTAAGGGCAAAGAGTTCAGCAAATTTAACCTATTTAGGTAGGAGTAAAAGAATTCATATCAGCTCTCCAGAATCATTGCATGCTGGAGGAGCAGTGCAGCTTAAGAACTCCAAAATACCTCTGTAAACAAGTTTTTAATTCATACCATGTTGACCACACAGTACAGTATTTTTAGTCATACAAAGTAAGTAATATCTTCTGCATGGAAATAAAGAGCTTGCTTTTTCCCCTTCCTTCCCCTTTTTTAACCAGTAATGATCATTTCATCAAGGGTCTAAGTAGGATCTGCATCTTAGAATCAAGACCATTTACCTTTCTCTACTTTAAACTCTGGTATATCTGGGCCCTAGCACACAGTCCTAAAAGATTTTATTTCCTGCACACAAACAAAAAGAGAGCACAAACTCATTAATTTATCATAAAAACAGTAGCTGTTTTTTCTCCTTTCCCTCCTTCATCTCCTTGGAAGGAATATTCAACCATTCATCTGGGTGTAGACACAAAAAATACCAAAGAATTGGTGATTTTTTAAAAGAGAATGAAGCAGAGAAAAAAGCAGTGAGCATTTTAAATTGGATGGAAGGGGGGGGGGAAGTTTTAGGATTGTAACTCATACAAATTTGTCATGTCCCTGACTTGTGCTAGCAGTCCAAAAATGAAATTCTTAGCAAATCAAAATTAGCAACACTAACTTGGCCTAGTTACCACAGAAATTTGTCTAAATTGTATTTTTACATTAAGAATATAGACAAAATGCTAATTTAGACAGGGCTCAAAATTATTAACAGCCCTTATAGAATCATATTAGGTTGGAAAAGACCTTCAAGACCATTGAATTCAATCAGCATTGCCAGGTCTACCACCATCTTAAACGATTTTACTCGCTGTTCTTTAAGTCTGTTATCTCACTCCCATGGTAGATGTCATCACAGAGATGTTGTCTATATAGCAACGAAATGATAAAAAGGGAGCCAAGTTCAGCCACCCATACTGCATATGGATACATTGGAGGGCAGTTATCCCAAGCAGCTCCTGAGGAAGTTGGCAACTTTGGGAGAGAGAGGAAAGGAACAGCCACTAATCAAACAGACCTAAAAAAGCCCAACTGATTGGACAATGAACTTCAGATGTCAATAGAGTGTCCAGAGAGAGGACAAAAGGAAAGGGACTAGAGGACAGGAGTGGGTGGAGGAGTGGGTGGTGGTGTCTGGAATACAGAGGCTCTGGGATTTTAGGAATTTGATCAGTGTGCAAATGCTCTCTCCTTCAAAGTACAGTAAGCTCTGTAAGACAGCAGTAAATCAGAATATCCTCCATTCCACTAGCAATCGGAATTGCTACAAACTGGAATAACTTGGAAAAAAAAACAAACCAAGGTCTCAAGGATAATATGTGACACTACTCTGGGTAATCTGCAGTATCATATTTATAAATCAAGCAATCTGGAATGGAAAATATATTTTCTCTGGTTTTGCAAAGACAAGTGTGAAGTAGTCTCTTGATCAGATGAGACTGCAAATTCAGAAGCAGGCTCTGTGCACTTCCTACGCAGGACAAATGCAGATCTTGGGGGATGGGGAGAGCCCAAACAAACTAGCCTGCTCTTACCACAAGACATCTGGAAGAGAGCACTATAAAACCCTAAGAAAAGAAATGCCAAAGCATTCACACTTAGAATGTACACTGTCCAAAATATTTTCCTCTCTCAATATTCAGCAGTGGTGTAGACTAAACACATTGTGATAATACGTGGGAAATTCACTTCCAAAGTTGACTTTTTTCTGTGAGACTCCCTTTTTTTCCTTAACGGTCATTTGCCTTCTGTTTTTTCCCCACATGTTGAGAAAATACTTGCAAAACAGCAGTACACCAAGATGTAGGTTAGCTGAGGTACATGAAAAGCCTTATTTGTTCCTAGTTTGAAAGGGAAAAAAAAATACATCACTGAGGACATGAAACAGGGAGTCTTAAAAACCATGAAATGACAACTGAAAACATTTTCAAATCTAACTTGCAAAAGTAAATGCCTAATTTTAAAATATTTTTGCTTAGAATACCCAGACAAGAGTTTTTCCACGGGTAAAAACGATAATTTTAGGTACAAAAAAAATTCAAAAGAATTAAGTGTAACACCGAACTGGTAAAGTATGGAAGACAATTGACGAAATTTTTGCCATTTTAAAGTGTTTGCATATAAATTCTGCATATTGCTCAGAAGTACTGCATTGTAAGGGTGCTAGCCAGCTTTTGCAACATTATTGACTTACCAGTCATGGCTAAAACACAGCTGCCTCCAGAGATAGAGATTTCACTCCTGCCTCATCCATTTCTACCCACTCAATTGCACAACAAAGGGCAATTCTTTTCACTGTGCCTCAGGGCCCCCTTAAACACACATGTAGACTTGCCTTCAAATGCAAACTTGTCCTGCCGCTCACTCCACTGTATGGAATAAAAACATTTGTACACTCTGAAGGTGATGAAAATATTCCTTAATCCTTAGCTGGACCAGTTCTCATTTTGTTTTAGTCTGATGGTCTCACACCCTTAAATATCCTATCAAATTTCTAAGGATATAAAAGAAAAATGTTAGAACTCTTCTACTCATATGCCAGTATCAGAGCAAGCCTGAGTTATCAGGGTCTGAAGCACAGTTTGACACGTGAACAGAACTGCAATACCCTGTGACAGAAGTGTCTGCTATGGTTACCACAGACATCCCACATCTCTCTGGGGTGGTTTGTCAGGATATTGGGCTTGTTAGGACTCAAATGTTTGGGGACATTTCTCTAATTATTCTAACTTATTCTACACACAAAGAGAAGAATCAGCAATATAAAAACAGCTATTCCCTTTACGTAATCCTTGAATGTAATTCAAGAAACTTGCCATGAGTTTCACAGAACTCGGGGTGATGTGCAAATTTAGGTACTCAAATCTGAGTTGATAATCTGAATTAGGATTTGGAGAACTACTTTGAAAATCTCAACATGGATCTTCTGAAAAAAGCCTACCTCCTGCTTATGTCAGTACTGCCAGCAAATTAAAAAAGTGTAATGGCACTCAAGGCAAGTCTCCATACCTTCTGTAATATCGAATGTCCTTAAAACATCAAACAAACCCCCTGTTACACAAGCATTTAGCTAACTGTTTACTTTAAATTTGGTAAGAACAATGTTTTATCCTACAGGGACAGAAGTTATGGCTAGTAGGGATCTTTATGGAATCTGAACCCTTCAAAAGAACACTGCAGTACTTCAGAACAATGCCTGTCATTCTCACCAGCCAAAACACACAACTTCAGGATATACAGCTGCAGCCTTTCTATAATTTTCAGCAACACCCTGAAAGAGTAAGACTGGTTCTTTTATGCCATTATAGCAGTGATGTTTACATGTACCCCTGACATCAGCAGGCTGCTGAAACAAAGACTGGCCTGTAAACTGGCTTCTTGATTTCACTTAAGTTTTCACACAGCAAAACAAGCTTGCTGGAGGGAGGACTTATTCTGCTTTATAAGTGAACATAGCAGTAAGTTTCAATGTAGACTGGGCCACGTTCAGACACACACATTCAAAGATGAAAGGCACTGAATATAAATTCTTACTGAATATTAGGAAATTTTATTCACTGTGAGGGTGATTAATATTGCAACAGACTGTCCAGAAAAGTTCTAGAATAAACCTGAGAAGCCTGATACAACTTAGAAGTTAAGCTAACCTTCAAATCTGGCCCCCTTTGAGCATGTAATTAAACAAGAATGACTTTCAGAGTCTATAATTGCTGTTTCCAGGTGAGGCCAATTTAGCTACTACTTTCTTTTAACTGTAGTGTCATGCAAGTCCAGGAATACATTGAACATTCCTGCTGAAATGTCAAAGAAAAACAAAACACTGTTACCAGTGTGTAAACAATTTTGTGGTGCTCAGTGGTTCCAATCTCATCCTGGCATTGCTGCAATTTTGGAGGGTCTCATTAAAAACACTTGCCTCAGAATCTGCACATTGAACTACTAAGCCAGGGAAAAGCCCATTCAGTAGGTCTAACCAATGACACTTTCTATATTACGGGAATGATTTTGTTTTGATATCTTTTTCTTACAATATGAATCACTTCCAGATGCACAAACTGTCAAGATAGTTGGAGGTTTCCCTCTTCCCTTACTACAGAACAGCAGGTGGGGAATAGCCAGCTGAGTTACTTCAAACAGCAGTTGCAGCTTGGCTTACCTTGCTACTAAATGTGAGCATGAACTTGGCTCACTTTTTGTCTGAATAGCTACTGTCAAACAGACTTCTCCATGTGTCAGTTAGGAAGAGTAAAACTTTTACATTTATCTTATAAAAAGGAGTACTTTTTCACAACCCAATACCTTTCACTCATAGATTAGGGTGCATACATTTCTGGCTGTGACAGCAGGGGGTAATTAGCACAGGTAGAGCTGCTAATTAATACTGCTAGAGCTAGGAGCAGAACCTCAATTTAAGGACTTCAGCAGAATTCTTTTTACTGCCCCTGTCCCTGCTCTGTGCTCATCAACAGAAGTTCAAGTGCTTTGTAAAGATGTTTCTGGATCACATTTGCCTCAATCTTTGCTCCAGAAGTAACAAAGTAAAAGCCCTATTACAACTGAGAAGGGCACAATAAGCTGCTGCCATGTAAAAGATAAGTATTTTCTGGGGGTAGATAATATTTATGCCTTAAGCATGACAGTTCAGGTCAACCTTTTCATAATGGATGAAAATATGAGAGAACAACTCTAACAAAATGTTCACCTGTAATTAAGCATAATGACACAGATTTTTCTCCAAAGTTTTCCTCTGGGAGAGAAGGAAGGAAACTGGTTTTTCACCAAACATATTAGCCGCATAACAAAAAATCTGCCCAAATGCAACACACAGTTAATATCCCATCCCTTATCTCTGAGAGAGGTAAGAAAGGAGAAGGTTACAGAGTAGGTAAAAACTGAGAAGTAACAATTTATCAAGGAATCCATTGTCCCTCAGCCAGAGTAGGAGAATGGTCTCAGACGGCCATTATCAGCTCCAGTAGTCCAGAAAGGTTCTCTTCTGAAGTGCAGTTTTTAGCATAAATCACTTCACTGCTGCACAGCCATGACAGCTTTGTGACATATGCACTGAACATAAACTGCAAATTTTTAACAGGACTCGACATGACTGTGCCTATTCCATATCCCACTTGTACTAAGGATTTTGAATGGTTAACTTCTTCATAATTAGGTTGAATTGAAATAAATTATATCCATATTGTAGATGATCAGTTGAAGATTTCTGAAGACCTTGTATACAGTCTAACTAGGTAATTCCTCCCCATAAAGGTGACAGGTATCAGCAGACAGCAGTTCTCAAGTATCACCCACAGTTCAAATAAAAATCATAAAATGCTGTAACTTTAGTATGGTAAGTCTGTCTGAGAGAACTATTCAGTAAGGCAAAAGAAAGGGTCACAACATTGCAGCAGGGTTGGTTGTTGGGTTTTTTGTGTGTGTGTTCGTTTAATACTAGAAGGCAATCTTAAAATGTCAAGTTTTTATCCCCTAGTCAAACTGGGGGAATAATCTGTTCCATAAAGTGCCAGAAATCTTCCACGAATGCTGGCTCCTTGTATTCCATTATGAAGCTGTACCTTAGCAAAGGAAATTTCACATGAAACTGGGGCTAGGTAAGAACTACTGCACCCATTGAAAGTCTCTCAGAAGTACCTTTTTATTTCTGTTCTTCATTGTCCACTAAAGCTTTGAGTCCATTGAAATGGAGATAAATATTAAGAAATTTGGAGGGCTTTCCTAGGAGGTTAACACTGGCAGACTGCTCTGGCACTCTGGTGCAAGTTAGTTCCCTTGCTGAAATTGTACCTTCTCTACACTTCCTTAACCATCTCGGCTCAGACTTACCCAGATTAGGCTGCCTAATGAAAGGCAATTAAATTAGAGTGGCCAACTTTCCTGAATAGCAAATTAGTAGCAGCCAAAGAAAAATCATTCCATCTGCATAGCTGTAGAAGCAGTAAATTCTACAAAGTTTAATGACAGCTGGAAAGGGAAGGAAACAGCTTCAGTAGTGCAGCTATTTCTGTAGAGAGCATCTGACTCTACATTCAAACTTTCAATCTACCTTTTGCTAACAAGCTCCAATTTTATTTCAAACCAGCTAGGAGGACAACAGTAGACAGAGAGACACCAAATCACAGAACCACTGCAGATGGAAGGGATCTCTGAGATCATTAATCCCACCCCTTTGCTCAAAGCATGGTTAACTACAGCAAGCTGAAGCAGGTTTGTGGGCTGTGCCCAGATGAGTTTTGAGGGTCTTAAAGAGCTATGAAGGCACAACTTTTCTGGGTAACCTCTGCCAAAGGTCTGACCACGTTTAACAGTAAAAAATGAATTTTTTTCCTTGTGTTTGAGAGGAGTTTCCTGTATTTCAGTTTCTTGCCTTTCCACTAGGCACGACTGTGAAGAATTTGGCTCAGTCTTCCTTAGTCCTCTCATCAGTTATCTCTACACATGGATAACATCCTCCCCCAAATTTCCTCATCTCAAGGCTAAAGAGTCACAGCTTTCTCTGCTTCTCCTCTGTCAGATGCTCCAGAGCTCCTCTCTGTGGTCCTTCACAAGACCCAGTCCAGGATGTTGATGTCCAGCTAATCCCCATTGCAAGTAAGTAATAATACAAGGAGGTAATTTTAGTTTTTTCCTTCTCTTATGACAAGAGGTAAACTCTGTCAAGGCAGACAATTTTGTTAGCCGAAAATTTGATACTGTGAGTAGAAAAAGATTCAGTGATTGATTTCAATTTCAGAGCAATAGCCACAATTGAATTTTGTTGGCATTATGCTACAAGTTGCATAAAACAACTACCTTCAACTCTTTGTTGCATTACTAAAATTGCACCTTTAGACTTCAATGAAAGTATTATTAAGAATGATACTCCTATGGCAGGATCTGTATGACAAGGTTTCAGATGCCACCACAACATAAATGTATTAGCTAAAAATTAAAAATACTGCCTATCACTAATCTCATATTCTCTAATAACCAAAGTTCTCGAGAAGAGAAATAGTGTTGTAAGCCACTTGAAAAGCTCTAATTAAAAATCAGATCAACTATAAAGTAATTCTAGTTTCCACTTGCACCTGAAACGAGACACATAACAAACACAAGGCTATAACAAATCCAACACAACATCCCTCATATTACTCACTACAGTAATGTATTTCATTAAACTACTAGACATATAAAGAACAATTCAGGATAGCAGAAATCTAACTCCTACTTTTATTTCTGCACTGAGTTTTCTTCTGAAACTTTCTGAAAGTTTCTACTTCAACAACCTATGTATCTCTTGGTACCACAGTAAGCTGCCCAGTCTGAATAGATAGAAATGACAACAATTACTTTGAGAAGCTTGGCTCATGTCCATGATGGAAAGAATGTGCATGTTCAGCACTAGAACTTCGCTGACCTCAACTTGCCTACCTCAGAAATGGTTTCTCACTGTCACAGATGCAGTGTACTTACAGTTGCTACCTTATCTAGGAGGCAAAGTAGACCTTCACCCCAAGTCACACCTCAGCCTTTCTGTAACAAGTGTAGTTGCAGATCAACAGGGAACTTCTCATGAGGAGATATCCAATAAGGCTTAGGAAAAAAAGAGTTCTGTGATCTATATTTTCCAAAGACCACCCTCTTGCTTTCTCCAAATGGCAGGAAAAGAAAGAAATTAATTATGATACCAAAATAGAATTACCATTGCATTAACTAATGAAAAGAATATGGAATACAACCATCACTGAAGTACTTCCAGGACAAGGCTCTATTCTTCCTAGCTGAACAAAAACCCAGGGAAAAATCCAACCAGTACTGGATTTCAGTTTGAAATCATATGAAAAAGCCTTTTCCTAATGGAAATCTGTCATTTTCTTCACTGATCAAGCTGCTTTGCCTAAAGCACTGTGTACCAGCATCTTATATTGTTCATCCTCAATAGAGCGTTTTGTTTATAATTTTTGATCCTTTATTAAAATGCATTCTAAAGAAATAAGGTTCATATTTCAAAGAGGACCAATCTACCATATGCACACCAAAAGGAAAGTCCTGGTTCTTTCATAGTTCACATTATTTCAGTGAAGACCAGCTGTATAAAAACTTCATGTACAAACTCACCACGTCAGTGCCAAGCTTCCAGAATGATTATCCCTTTTACAACAATTTCTGATTAATGTTTTGAAATTGCAATGCATATTTCTATGTTTTTACATTTAAGGCAAATCAACATCCTGCCTTGTTTTTTTTTTCAGCCACCATCCACTATCACGTATATGGATATTTAAGGAACCAAAAGGGTGAGCACCAAGCAACCAACCAAAGCTCCCAGCACATTAAAACGAGAGTGCTTCACACCATTTACTGTGGTAAGGCCCTTTTAAAATAAAGCGTGACTCACTGTTTGTTTTCTTCCCCAGGAGGTGGAGTCTTGCCATGCCCCTCCATTACAAAATCCTCATGTTCCATCTGCAAAGGCAAGCATTGCAGGTCAGAAATCGGTGGAGCAAAACGCACATCACCTAAAGTGGCTCTTTTCATATGCAACAACTCAAAGCAGCCACTTTATCACAGTGGCTGGTCCAGAACAGATCATGTAGTTTCTTAGCAACATAGGTACATCTCCAACCCCATTGCTATGGTATCATTTCATAGCACAAATTTCAGAAAATCTTGCAAGGGAAAAAGCACGGTTTAATGCTATAGCAAAATACTATCAGTCAAGGTACAAAGGTTCTAAGTTCTGCTCTGTTAAGGCCTTCCCTTGTCACTCTAAGTATTATTTCTATCACTTCTTACATACGAAGCAGGAATTAAAAAAAAGGTTTATCAACGTCTCGGGAAAAAAAATTAAAATTTTAGAAGAAACTTCTTAAGCACAGAAAGAAACTGCTTCAAAAGCAGAGTAGTTCTTGTGAAAAATAACTTTTCTTTGAAAAAAGACTTTCACCACACACAGAACTTAGTTAGCAGGGTAAAAAAGAGGCCTAAGGAAACCTCAAATAGATGCTGTTCCAATGACAACATAAGGTAGGCATTTCCTTTGGCTCTCTTGTTAGAAGATTCCAAGTGCAGTAAGGAAGTTTTATGTTTAATTGTTTGCTTTTAAAATATCAGTTTTAGCATACATTTTCAGTAATTTTTTTGAGAGAAAGAAGAATTACATTATACTTGCTCATTTGTTAATTATGTGCTCTTCATTTAATCACTTAATTCAGGCAGAAGTTGCACAGGTAGTAAAATATTCTTCTCTTTATGTAAATATTCAACACATGCAATTAGTATTTTATATAAACATCCAGATATGCAGTTTGCAATGCTCTGCTTCATGTGAAGCCAGCAAACAGGTCACACTGCAACACTCAATAAGCCATACAACAAAGCACTGAACCATAATCACACACAAATTCATGGTCTACTACATTCAACGGGAAAGAGGAGAGAAGCACTATTCAGTCAGTTAAGATAACACAGCTAAGTCAGTCTTTGAAGGGGCAAAAAAAAACCCCAAACCAAAATCCATCAGCCCATTCCCCTTGTACCTCTACCCTCCCCCCAAGAGGCAAGTTTACTCCTTTGTACATTAATACTATTGCTAGGTCAAAAATACTTACAAAACCCCAAAATCTGAATATTGACATCTAACAAGGATATGAGAAATTAAGTTATTTGACTGCACAGACACAGCCCTAAGCAAAACCATGAATGAACCAACAAAGTGGTGAACTGTAAGGTGCTAATGACATCCATAAGACAGACAGTCAATCAAACATGTTTTTTCACATTTGTAAACATGTACTCATGTGGCTCACAGTCCAAAGAGTATTTTAGTGTAAAAGCAGTGTTTGAAAACAAGAAAATTTCAAATTACAGTTACTTAATAACTTGGACTTTTATTCATGTATTCCCACCATATCAGACACACTGAAATCTATTTGTACTTCAGTCCATACATGATTCACAAGAGTTCTAACAGCTGGACTCCCACCTGTCTAGCTGAAGAGAAAGATATCCATTCCACTAATTCTGTTGTTGAAAATGCTAACACACCAAGCGTGTCGATGGGTGAAACAGCTACAGATTTGTGGCCACATTGCAAAACAGCATGGTTCTGTGAGTGACAGTAAATGTTTAAGAATTAGTCTTACACAGGAGGTGTTTTAGCCTGTTACTGCTATGAGACAAGTACAATTGACATGAATGGTAAGCAAGGGAACAGTTTGTGGCCAGTGCTGGGAAGATGAAATGAAGCCTTTGGGACTAAAGAAGCACTACACACAGCAGATATAGTGCTAAACTAACAAGATTCCCAAATAAAACAGAAATTCAATGTAATGAAGCTGTAGAAAAGGAAATGTAATGAAGCTGTAGAAAAGGAAATGTAATGAAGCTGTAGAAAAGGAGGTATCATTTTTTTTAAAAAAAGGAAGTGTAAAAGGCAATGACTTTAAAACCAACAAAAACTTGGGAAAGGGAAATTATTTATTAGATAATAATCAAGAAATCTGAATGAGAACTGGAACATCTTGCAGACCCCCACCAGAACAAGGCAATCACTGAAGTACTGCTGATAAAACTGTTGCTTTATTATGAATTTTATATGAAGATTATAAGTGACATCCCTGTTCCAGCCTGCTTATCTATCAAAGTTTCATTTCAAAGAGAATTGGGCAAATCATGACAAAAAACAAAGCACCTGAGCTAAGAACAAGATTGTAGGTCCAGGCACAGTCTCTTTTAAAGCAACCAGAAAACCCCATCTGCTTTAAGAAATGTTAATCAGTTTGCTCTACTTCAGACAGTAGACAGAAGTATCTGAAATTACTAAAATCCACATTATAAAAAATCGTAGAACATACAGTACAATGGCACAGACCCTCACAAGAAGTTTACCAAAAAGATTAATCACTGAGTGAGGAAGCACTTAGGAACATGGAAACTATTTAATACACAAAATGAAGATTAATTGGTAGCAGATTCCAATGGCAGTAATAAAGTCAATAATATAATGCATCAAGACACGAAAAAAAGGTCATAGGAAGGTCAAGGAATTGACTATTAATGAACTAGAGAAAAATGTCTTTTTAGAATGGATAAACAACTAATCTTGTAGAGAACATTTGGCTGGTCAAACTCAGAGGATAATGGTTACAGTGTTGGATGCTACCTGGAGAATAGAATCAGGTGGGGTGCTGCAGGAGTCTGCCCCAGGACAAGTCCATTAAATATCTTTACCAAAAACTTGTAGGGCCAGTGAGGTACAGTCTGGCCAGAATTTTAAGATAAACTTTAACTCGGGTGAAAAGGATCCGCCAGCAAGTCTAAAGACAGGGTTGCCACTCAGACAGACCCAGACAGGCTGGAGGAATGGTCCCTGCAGGATTTGTATGAATTCAGACAGGCCAAACACAAAGCACTTGCACCTGAGAGGCCCTGGCAACAATACAGGCTGATGGCTGGCTGGGGAGCAGTTCTGTGGAAAAGGTCTTGGCATGAAGCAAGCTGATCTCGAGCCAGCAGTGTGCCTTATCAGGAAAGGTCACCAGCATCCCAGGCTTTACTAACAAGAGCCTGGCCAGCAGATGAGGGAGCTGATTGCTACCTCTACTCAGTGCTTATTACCCCAGACATGGTCTAATGCACCTCGTTTTGGGCTCCCACAATACAAGAAATACACCCACAACATGGCCACAGTAGCCACCAAGATGCTGAAGGAGCCAGAGCACTTGTCTTGTGAGTAAAGGCAGAGGGAGCTGGGCTGATTCAGCCTGGAGAAAAGATGGCTTTGGGGAGACCTTAGCAGCAGCCAGTCTGTAGCTGTAAGGAGGTCAGCGAGCAGCCAGGCTCACCACAGGGCTATACTGGGACAGGACAAGAAGCAATGGGAGCATGCTGGAACTAGAGAAGTCCACAACAGATACAAGATAACTTATCTGCACCATGAGGACAGTCAAGGACTGGAATGGGTAGCTTGGAGTAGTTTTGTTGCCCCCTTGCTTCAAGTTTTTTATGGCCAGACTGGGTAAAATCCCTCACAACCTGTTCTGAGCTCACTGCTTTGAGCAGTCAGTCAAGATTAGAGACCTTGCAAGGTCCCTTCAAACCTGAATTTCCCAGCAATCCTATGAACACAAGAACGGATTCAGTTTAATATTGAGAGATAACATACATTAAAAAAACCCTACTGAATTCCCAGACCAGCAAGAACCCGGGAACTTTTCTTTTCTTAGAAAAGTCTAAGAAAAATATCTTGAAAGTTGCATCATCAAAAAAAAACCCCCAAAATAAAACAACCACCAAGAAAAACCAAGCTCTGCTGAAGAAATAAATACTGAAAAGACTACAGCAGATCTACAGTATGCCTTCTTTTAGAATATTGTCTATGATGTGACAATGAAGACTCAAAACCCCTCCACAACACTCCAAAAACATGAGAGCTCAGAATAAAGAAAGGTGTAGACAGAGGGGAGATTTCACATAAATAAAATCCAACATTTGGCCTGCAAATCTCCCTCAATGAAAGACAATACATCACTGAGGCACACACACACACAAAAAAAAAAAAGGCAGTTTGACAGTATTGTAACCAACATCCCCTTTGCTATTGCAATATAAATTATACCCAAGTCACTCTCAAAAATAACACCTGTAAGAGGATACACAGGGAAAACACTATTAAGCAGCCAAAAAGTGAGTTGCCGAACAAACAAATTGCAACACTGAATTTCACAAGTCTTTTTGGTTTTATGGTTTATGTGCCTATAGGTATAAAGATTTATCTGTCTATTAGAGGATTAGAAACAATAGCAGTATAAGCTTTTCTGTTTCTGGCAATGACATTATTTTCACAAAGTGAAAGGGGAAGTTTATATATAAAGATCATTCAACAGACCTGATCCAGTGCAGCAATTTCTGCATTCCTCTTTTTGCTGAACCTTGATTCTAACTTTCTTTTGTTTGCGTGCACATGTTAACCAATTTCATGATCAGTGGTCTGTATGGTTCACTTGGAAATCTGCAGGTTGTAAAATTTTTGTAGAAAGTGCTACACAGCTTATTTAATGGTCTAAAACCTCTAGAATAAGCTTATAAAGTAATATGCATTTCCATCTTTCTGCAACACTTAAAAAGTAAAAGTCACTTTATTGGGTAGTTCATCTTAATTCAGAGAGAGATATCTGACAAAGAGCCTTCTGAAAACAATTAATGAGCAAACTGGCCCAGTAAAATTCCAAAGGCATTGTCTTCATTTTCATAAAATTTGTTTTTACTCCAACAATCTATTAATTAATTTTGATATAAAAAAGTACTTAAAAATTTAAATGTTTAGGTCTTATTTTCCCAGTGACAGTAATGATGCAGAAAGAATGAGAATGGGGTATTTTAAGTTTTTGATGAAGTGACTATCTGAGGATGAAGTGGAGAGAGGAACAGCACATAAGAGCCACAGTTAGCTGAAAATACTCTTCTTTTTCTCCTACACCCACAGTTCTTATACAATTCCTATGCACATTTCTTCCCCACAAGTCTCTCAGTTTCCCTTCACTCTGTCATCACTCTATCCTGTTCAGCAGTCTCTGAGTCTTTTTTAAAAAACCTGGAGCCCACAGTCCTCACTAAGTTTCAGCCATCCAGAGCATCCAGCAGCCTCACCAGATCTGCAGCTTTCAGGGAAGACACTTCCTAAGCCTTGAGTCTCTCTTGACTCACAGCGTATACAGGAAATGCAGTTGTCCTTACTGTGCAGAAAAAGAATGGAAGGTGCAGGCAAGACAGAACCCTTGGGTCTGTTTTATTGCTCCCAAGGAAAAGAGAAAAGGTGGAGTGGCAGAGGATCTGACATACTTCAGCTTCTCTTAAGAAGACTGCAGAGGGAGCCATTGATTCCAAGAGCAGGAATCAAAGGAAGTGAACTCCACACCTGTTTCTCCTGGCAAGCAATGGAGAAAGCTTCAAGATTCTGGCAGCTGGAAGAAGGAACCAGAAATAGACCCTGAAACAGCAGGGGAGGAATTCAATAGAAGCTTTTTTTTTTAAAGGAACTGCAAGTTGTTGAACTCTGCATTTTATTATTTTAAAGCTTTTTTCCCCTAAAAATCCTGGCACCTAGGAATACCCAAATTTCAACAAAAATTAATATATTGAATATCTAAATAATAAAAGACAATTTGTTTTATCTAAGTAAAGAGCTGCTATTCGGTATTAGAGACTCAATACTTAACTTCTAGAAAATGAAATTTATCATGAGCTTAGATGTAATAAACTATTATTTTTTTTTTGTCCAGAAGTGCATCATCTATTACTATAGCTTCATACTACTCTTTCTAAAAATATCTTCAGTGAGACCCTAATGGATTTGATTAATGAGTAAACCTTATCTCCTAGATAAAGTCAGCAACACTCCAAAGGGTCAGAAAGTTTCAAGGGCAAAAGCCTCATCTTTCCTGAATCCTGAAGTCAGAAAGCACATTTTCCTAACAAGACTCAACTCTTTTCTTAGCTATCCTAGCCCACGAAAGCTGAACTGAGCATAAGAGAAACCAAGCATTTTCTCAGGAAAAAAGGTAGACATCTGTGAGAAATCCTTTGCTTATTAAGAAAAGCTATTAATTTTAAATGGTCTTTTTGTCTTCACCAGTGTAAAGAAATGTATTAATGCAACCTTATCAGAGAGCTGCTATCACCACCTTTTCCTACTCATTCCACAGTTCCTTTTCAAAGCTGGGGGTTTTTTTCTGTTTTATTTAAAAAACAAACCAATCAACCAAACAAAAAACCCCAAGACAAACAAACCAAAACAAAACAAAACAAACCCCCAACAAAGCCCCAAACCAACCAACCAACCAATCAAAACAACAATTAGAAAAACCCCAAACAAACAAACAAAAAAGGACTTCAAGCTGCTAGGAGATGAAGACTCTTCAAGCTTTTTCATTCACTAGCATCTCAAGCAGACACGACACAAAAACCTTATCTGGCACATGACTAGACTCTCAGTGAGGACCAGCCAAGGTCAAATGCTGTTTTCTGCAGGTTGTGGCAATCTACTTCCCCTGCAGTAAATGATGGTTTTTAACACAGCCTGCTGCAGGCCCAGCTTAGTGATAAATCTGATGTTTTGTCACAACTCCTGCTTTAACACCACTGTCCTCTCAGCAACAATGCTACTGTAAACAGGCTATCAGCACTTATTTTGTCCCACTAATAGTTGTTTTAGGGAGAGTTGCACAACCCAGTCCTCGAAATACAAGCAAGTAGTCACTAGTCGCTATTGCTAACAGTGGTGGAAGATGTGTTACAAAAAAAGCAATCTCAGAGACCATTTGAGGTCTAACAGAAATGTAATCACCACCACAAATGAAAGGAAACCTGAGCCACCTCTCCACCTGGCTTCTTTATAAGCACTTTGGACAAACTGCATTGGGGAAAATTTTAATCACTAGAAACAGATTAATTAAACTTTTCATTTAATCTTTTTTTAAAAAAATGCAAATTAGCTGCTAACACTTTAATAATTTTTTAGGAATAAGTTAGTGTTGAGCTAGCATTTCAAAGTATGCATAGAACAACACAAATTGTTTAGCAAAATCAGTCCCAAAATATACTTTTTAGATTAAATTTTTATTTCAGTACATAAATAAAAGCATTAAAAAAAAATCTTAGGAAAAGTGATTTACACTTATAGGAAAAAAAATTTAAAAAACAGCTCCTAAAATGAGAAAACACAGAGTATTTTTCTCAATCGCACAGAGGAAAGTCTTAGAGACAAGAGATACATGAAATATATATCCTGAAGATATATAAATATCTTTCAGGACTTTGCTGTATTGTACAGCGTTGTGATGTAACTAAATTTTCACTTGAGCCTATTTCTAGTTTTTTTCCTCTCAATTTTGCCAAAGCATAGTCTCGATATAACAAAAAACTACCAAAATATGTGACCCATCTCCTAGCCCACTCAGTATTTTATTGAAGCTTCTCAGCAGCATCTAGATGGAGCACTTCAATGTTATTAGCATCACACAGTCCTGACTGGTTTTTCTGTTAGCTAAAAGAGAAGTGAAAACTTACTAACATAATCCCCCTGCCAAGTCACACTTTGCATTCAGTGCTCCTTGCTAATCGTTTTGAATGCTAACACACTTAGACCACACGTAATTACCTTCAGAAGTCACTGATCTGATACTGGTGTTTGTTAGATGCAGCTTAATGGTAGTTTAACTCCTGGCTCACCAAAATATTAGAAAGAAACTAGAAGAAATACCAACATGGTAACATATGCCATCATTAAGACATGCATCATCCTTACAGAACAGCAGGACGGATTATCAGTGGCAACTCAATTAATCATTAACCTGTGTAACTCAGAATATGTAATTTATGCTACACCTTAAAAAGCACAAAAGCTGCAGCAGTGGTTAAAAACCAGAAGTTTCGCCTTTAGTTTCAGCTGTTATGTCACCAATTAATCACAAGCTATTGCAGGAATAACCCATAGCTCACTTTCTATGTAATATTCAAAATGTTTGTTCACTAATATTCTGTGAAATACCCAGCAGCTTAACATGAATTCCCTGCTAAGCTTAAAGCAAACAGTTTTATGAATATCATCAAAACACGAGTCACACTTTGGAAATACTAAGAAGATTAGGATCCCAGCCACACTTAACATTGTACAGATAAGAAAGTTTACTTAATTAAAAATTTATTATTTTTATAATGCATTACTGAGTTGCAAAGTATTTCAAATACAACAGCTTGTGTAGGTGTGTGTGTTTATACATAGATATATATATATATAAATATATATATACAATAATTAATCTAAATCTTGCTCTGAAAGCAATTTAAACCACCTAGTTGTTTGCAGCAAGATACAGTTTTGCCAGTAACACGTCAACCACCAAAGATGCTAAAGTCACTCAAGTCATGGTGTGACAGGATATCCAGAAATACCATCTGAAAACTTCAACTCTGAAACTGCCAATGCAGCTTTGAATAATAGTCCACCAAACTCAGACACACACAAAAAAAAAAAAATTACTAAAGCATTCTTAATTTAAGGAAAACTGCTTTCCTTTTCCTGCACCAATGTTGATGATCCATTTTTTAGTATGTTCAGCACATACACAGTACGGATGGACCCCAGGAAAATCTGAATTCAGTAAGAAAAAAAATTCCCGTATTTTATTAAATTAACCTTTTATATTATTCTTCAGCTAAAGAGCCGAAGCATTTCACAAGACATGAATTCCTGCTAACTTCAGCTACTCTGAAAATAACATTTTCTCTGAAAATAACTCTGAAAGTTTACACTTTCATAACAAATTTTTTACACTTTCCACTTAGGGGACAAGTCTGACCCTAAAGCCCTTGAACAGTTCACCTCCACCAGTACTTTCAGCAGCCACATGTATGCAACCCAGTGACTCTATGTAGCCAACTCATTTTACAGTCAATTTCCTATTTATGGTGCAGACACAAATGAACAAGTTACAGCAGTTTAAACTGACATCTGTAAGTGGCTGACATTCTGATATACATATTGATAACCACCCTGACACAGAAGAGAGAAGACATATTAACTGCTTTCTCCCACTTAGATCTGGAAATCTAGATGATGCATTACCACAAATGGACAGACATGAACAGCTAAAAGAATTTTCAAAGGCTAAAGAAAGCAGATGATAATCAGAATTACATAAAACTAAGTTACACTTTTGGAACACACATTTAATCACCTTCACTGCCACAAATAGTGTTTGTTGCTGTTTGTTAGGAATTACTAAAATGACATAAACCAGGCACACACAAATTGGTGCTGAAGTTATTCTGCCTTAAGAGATCTGACCAGACAGGCAAGCAATAGAAAGAAGAACTTTCTTTCCTGTGTTGTGTGGATTCTAAACACACAGAAACTGCCAGTGGCCCAGAATGTTCCTCAACAGCTGGAGGCTGAGGACAGTTCTGTTCTGTGTATACATTAACCCTGCTTTAAGTCTGTGTCAGGCATCCACTTTTGACCACTGTCAAAAAGGAGAAGGAATACAAGCTACTCACACCCACAGTACACAGCTGCTTTCCAGTTTCTCCAGTTACCAGAATGCAAATCCAAACTCGTTTCAGTCACAAGGGAGCCGCTGACACTGCTGCTTGCTTGTAAAATTTTTCCAAATTTATCAAGATTATTAAAAAAGATTAGTTACCTGACAAACCATCAAACCATTAAAATAGCCACTCATCTCTGGGGCAGAACCTGGGCTTTTCTACAACTTGGCCTCAGAAAAAACCCAACAAACCTCTAGATGCTAAAGGAATGAGTTATTTCTCCGGGAATTACATGTGGAAATTTTATCAGTTGAAGCCAACCAATATGATTTCAGGGTACTTCTGAATATTACTTAACCTAACTCCACACTACTGCATCTGTAGACAACTCTTACATTCTCCCCTCTCATAATACACTCTCTTGCCTACAACTCAAATGCTTCAGTGACTTTAAGCAAGTGACAGGAAACGCTGACATGTTTTTAAAGTTGTTTTTACCTTTCAGGGTAACCAGTATCACACAACGTGTTTTTACAGAGTTCCAGCATCCTTAGCTGTCCAGTCACCCTCTTATGTACTGGAATGATGAAGACCATCACTACTATTTTTAGTGTCAAGAATGAAAACCCACACTCTTCTCATCAAGCCTCACATGCACTTCTTCCGCACCCAGTGAGTGAAGAAAAAATTTTGAGGAACTGAAGCAAATTCATACCCATCTGGCTCACCAAATGAAAAGGAAATAGTCCTTGTAGGGTCAGGCAAATGTACAAAGTCTTGCAAATGCATGAAGTCAGCAAGACCAGTGAATTTTATGCCTTTCAATGACTCAGCCAAACTAACAGACTACAAATTATTTTTAGAGTAAATCTAAGATTTTTTAAAGTAGGGTAGAGTAAGCTTTAATACCCATGGCTCATATTTCTTCCCAAATACCTATTCCACTCAAGTCTGCCCTGAGACAGTAAAACTGAAAACATTACTCAATACTTCCACATCTATAAGATTTTGTTTCAAGTGGCTGAATACGCAGAACTTTGTCACAATTCACATGCGCTACAACCACTGCCGACAATTCTGTAAAGACAATACCAAATGGAAAGAGATCAAAAGGCAATATTCTGAAAAGGTGGAAACCCCTCAAATTGTGTGCCAATAGTACAGCTGCATGAGAAGAGACACTTTGTAAGCAAAGCCACAAAGCAATTTCCCTGTCATCAACATCAGAGAGGGACTATACCATGTAAGCTCTCAAATGCAAAACTGCTTTTTCAATCTTTAAGCAAATATCTGCTTCTTTGTCTGCTTTGCAAAGTATAAACTGCTGTAATCAACCGGAAAAGAGATGCTATTGGTTGGGAAAACAAATCTAATGAGAAAATATTCACGAAAAGGAAAGTATCTTTAAAAGAATGGAATAGAGGAGTTTAAACTGAATTTTTTTAAAGACTGAAGTGGTTTTTCCCTTTAGAAATGAGACATGCAGCTAATCACTGCAGTGACATGCCACGCCAGTGCACTTCCTCCTCAAGAACTGTACATATGAAAAGACTGGATCAAAGAAGGTATGGTGACAGTTCTTACAGATCTCCAAGTCAACTTGGCACATGACGATATTTTCCAAGAGAAAGAAAACACATCATCGTGTTAACCTTCTCTTTTGTGATTCAAAAGCACTTCAGGGTATTTTGAGATTAGAAAACAGAGAGTCAGCTTTCAGTTCAGCATCTATATTTTAGCAGTCTTCACTATGGACAAGTAGGTTTCAAATGAGCAATCCATCTTGCCTCTGTAGAGAACAGTACATCCAACTGGCAGAATCCTGAACTTCATCCTGAATTTCTTTTAAAATGTCCAAGCAGCTAGGCTATCAACAGCATTCCTTTACAACAGTTTGAGTAGTACTGTCTAATTCCATGTTATTTTTTGCAAAGACCACAACAATTTTACCTTATTTATAACTGTTTTTTTTTTATAGTAGATCCTGATAACATACTGTACTGGTTTTGGCTGAGATTGAGCTCAATTTCTAGATAGTAGCTGGCAGAGGACTGTGTTTTGGATTTGTGCTGGAAGCAGTGCTGATAACACAGGGATGTTTCAGTTACTGCTGAGCAGAGCTCCCACAGCATCAAGGCATTTTGTTTCTCACCCCACCAGTGAGTAGGCCAGGGGTGTACAAGAAGCTGGGAGGGGACAGAGCCAGGACAGCTGACCCCAACTGTCCAAAGGGATATTCCACACTACATGGCATCATGCTCAGCATGAAAACTGAGGGGCTGAGGGTGTGTGTGGAGGTTGGCAGGGGCTGCCATTGCTCAGAGACTGGCTGGGCATCAGTTGTTTCTCAGCACGCAATTCTTTTAGTTTTGTACCATTTTTTCTTTCATGGGTTTTATTTTCCTCTTCTCTTTGTTGTTGGTTTGGGGTATTTTTCCCTCCAAATTATTTATTACATTGTCTTTATCTCAATTCAGGTATTTTCTGACTTTCACCCTTGCAATTCTCCCCTCCCATCTCATTCCAGGGGCAGGAGTGGATAAGCAGCAGTGTGGTGCTTAGTTGCCAGGTAGGGCTAAGCCCCATACCATAATTATAGCTCTTTGTTACCATGCCTTGAAATGTTGAAATTTGAAGTTATAAACTCACAAGCAGGTTTGCTTGGGTTTTTCCCCCATGTAGAAAGGTCCAAGCATGTAGTGTTTTGTAGGAAGGTATTTTAAGTTCTTTTCTTGGCCCCAGTGTTGAAGTTCCAGAGAAAAACTAGACCAAAATTTCTGCTCCCCTTGATGGACTAGATTAATTTATACTTAAAACAAGAGGACTATGTCATAACACTTCTACAAGCTCATGTCATTAAAAGGAAAGTCTATTTTATTAACTTTAAGTTTTAAGTAATTTCATTCTTTACTGAGAGGTTAATGGATTTTTTTTGATACATGATATTCAAATAGTTTGGTTTTGAAATCACTCTCCTCAGGAGCTGTAGCACTTTCAGGCTAACAAAATGAAGCTAGCAGTGCATGAAGATGACATCAGTTTTTGTTGTGAGAAATTCTTTGTGCTCCTAATTCTCAAGCTGCTACATTTTGGGAGAAGCAATAATTGTCTTGTTAGGCAGAATATCTCTCTACTTTTAAACAACTTTACAAGATACCTCATACAAAAACTCCAGGAACTTAGTATAGTTGTCAGGCAGCATTATGAAGATGAGCTGCTCCAACAACTTGTGTTCCAGAAAAGTGATTGAAACATTCTCTGTGTATCAGGGCACAGAAATGCTGGAAGCTCCACAAGTCACCAGTGGACATCAAAAATGATGTCCACTAGTGAGTTAACATGAAAAATGAATCAACTACCTAAAAATATGCCAAAGCATATGGTCCTGGATCCAGTGGAGAAGCAACAGCCACATGAGTAAACTGAAACCCACTCAGAATTGTCAGGTATTCTCAAGAAAGTCCACTGAGGTTGAAAGCTCACCTCTTGTAAACAAGCCAAAATGTTTCAAAGGTAGCAGGATTCATACTGCAGAGAACCATCATCTGAAAGCACCATGTGCCAGGCCAGTACTAGACTGGAAAACATATTTTTAAAAATTACAGTCACAAAGCTTACTGTTCATTTCATTGCTGTATAGGCCTGAATGTTTTAAATTATTTAGTGCTATCTGAATAGAAACCCAGTTCTGTATCACTAAATAGGATTATAAGCCTCAGAGATACAGGCATCAAGGTTTTGGATGCTGTAAGTTTAATTACTCAGCTAAGGGGTTTTTTTTTCCACTATATTAATTCTAAATCCCACAAAATGAAAGCATCAGCCTAACCTTTGCACTATTGTCAACATTATGCAACATCAGAAACTGAGCATACCTTACCCATAACTGCAGTAAGTGGAACATTCCTGCTTTTAGGAAAGAGAACTCCTACCAACACTTCCTTCTGAATTTTAACATTCTGTTTATAAAAACACATAGCTTAACACAGGCTCATGTTCCTTTATTCTCAACATGTATGAAGTAAAAGCAAGAGTTGAGATATTTGAATCATATACTTTTTAACCTTTTCATCATCTCTGCTTGAATTCTTCAGGATAAAAAAAAAAAAAAAACCAACAAAACACACCAACAAAGCACAGCCAGTGCCAACAGAGTTCGAAAGAGTGACTTAAATAGTAGGCAAATGCTATCTCACAATTAGACATCAAGAGGCAAGAAAAGTAAGAATTAACCAGGCTGAGAACAGGCAGGCCATAATGTAAGGGAAAGATTCACATTGACAGATGAGAACAGGACAGCAACTTGAAATAAATCAAGGATTAACAGGTGACCTCAAGACAGCCTGTAAGTGGCACTGGACTGTGAGACTGAAAAACCAGGCAAGCCTCAGTGGCTGTGTCACTGGTTTTGAAAAAGATAAAGTATGAAAAAGTAGCCTAACTCCTGGCCTACCGATTCAGTTCAATAATTACCTCTATAAATACTAATGAAAACTTTCAATAAAATTACATTTACCTAACACCATACAATACAGAATCTTCTCCCTCTTCCTGTATTTATTAGGAATTGAGCATTATTACATATCCTATGCAGTCACATTTTTCATCAAGATTTTGTGTACCCAGATTTTTAGCATAAAAACATTAAAATGGCAGAACTCACTGTTTTTCCTCCTTTCCCTTCTGCAACATTGAAGCAAAACCACAATTCATAAATACCTTTCCATAAATTGCTTTAGTCAAAGTCCCTCACCCCCTCTGAATTCATAGGCTTTTACTATGAGACATGAAGGAACAACTAGGAGGGGAGAGGGAAATTCTACATTTAACATGAACATTTTAGTTGCATTTTTTGATAAAGAAGTTTTCTGTATAAGCTCAAAACTCCTGCCAACACTGAAAGAAATCTAAAAATACTTCAAATCAGGCATAAAATTTTAGCTTCCTCCTGTAATATTTTACAGCAAGGGAACAACCGAGAAACCAAGTTTAAGTATTGTCTGTGTGGTAATCCTTAACAGATGGATCAAAACAGCTGAAAAGAAATCAGTCACAAACAAGAAGTCCAGTGCTTGTTGATATTTTCATAGTACCAAGGTTGTTGATGGAAAAAGCCTAGTAATCACCAGTAGCTAACTTGCTACCACAAAATATAATTAAAAATTAAAATCATAATCCAAATAACAGTAAAGGGTGTAGGGTTCCAAGCAGAAATACTCAAAAAATTATTTTCCTCCTGGTGCAATGGAGAGGTTACAGAAGATTTCACTTTGATATCAGGGACCCAGAATGACCCAGTGCTTCCTGCCTCCCACCAGCATCTCCAGCAAAGACAACTGGGGAGAACACCAGTCCTACAAAACTCCCTTTATTGTACCACACTGGGGAGCCTTTGCCACCCATGGTGCTGATCAGTCAAAGGTTGGACTCAGAACCAATATTATCATGAAATAAGACTTCCACATCTGTCAAAACTAAGTTAATTTTTAAACCTGCTATGCTCATTTGAAAAAACTGACTTCTGCACAAGTTGCTTCCCCCCCCCGTGCAGCATTAGATAATTATTAGAATCAAGAGTGTGCTATTGACAGGTGCCAGCTGTCTTTACCGTGTTGATGCCATTTTAAAGAAAGAATATTTTCTGTTAGTCTGACAACAAGAAAGAAACTGCGAGATCAAACAATGGAATCAGCTCATAAGAAAAGCCCTGGCCACAAAACTAGCAAGACACCAAATGTCTCCAAAAGCAGCCAGGAGAGGAAGGGAAAGGCCATGCACAAAACACACTCTCCGATGGAAAACAATCCAAAGGCTGCCAAAAAACTAAGGGGAAGAACTGTAGAAATTTCCCCAAGTATGCAAAACTGAGAAGAACAAGAGCAGAACTCAACAACCACAACATTAAAAAAAAATACTAATTCAATGAAAATGTATGCATTAACTAAAGTGGTAGAAATAAACACCAAAGTGAGAACTGAGTCCACCAGTAATTTTCCTTAAGCCCAATGTCCACGAAGCTGCCGCTCAGTTTGTCAGTCATTTCAAGAGTGGCAAAGGCAAGCATGAAAGCAAACTTTACAACTGTGTCATCAGGTTGTTAGGAGACAAGCAAGAACATCATTGTTCGTGATGTCTGACTGCAGGGCTTCAATTTTCTAACCACACCTTACATAGTGTAAGTAAGTTTGAAGGATATAGATATTTAGTCTTTAAAGTGACTTGCTTGGTTCTACATGAGGCATGATTTTTTTTTCTTTTTCAAAATCAGAGGAAATCTCCCTTTATCTTCAAGTCTTGACCTGGATGTCTCAGAATACTATTATCAGTCTAGGATACCAGAAAATCTGAGACAGTTATGGAACCAAAGCAGTTCACAAGCATGAAGCATGACATCATTTGTTTTCCACTGTATGATGGAATCTTCACATAAAACACTTAGGTTATTTTCAGGCTGGTGCCACAAAAAAATAATTCTTGCAGTGCCCAAATCTTTATATCCTGATGTTCATGGTATGTCCATGAAAGATGATTTTGGTCTCATCTCTTTCATAATACTTCATTCAAGTATACCTCATGTCTCCTGGCTGAAAAAGTTGGGAGTGAGTAGGGAGGGATGGGGAAATAACCTGACAAAAGGAAAAAACTCAACTATATTACCAAATACTTTAAAAATTTCATAGAAAAATGTATCCTTATGAAAATGGGTCACTAGATCACATAAACATTTGTAAATTAAGGGCATCATTTTAATGATACCTGTCAATACAGTGAAATATACTTTGCCTAAATTTTTCTAGGACAAACCTTCAACTGTTATATCTCTAAAACTCTCCTGAGACAAGGAAAGAGATGATAATCATTTACAGACTGAAGAAACACTGAAAAACAGACTTCTATGAGTAGTCCTGTACATCACAGAATGGGGAGAAGGACTAGATGTGGTCATTACTTTTTTGCTTATATATACTGAGCCTATATGTTTTTTATTAATAACACTAAATACCAGATGTATGATTCCTAATCTCCCACATTCTCTAAGTGACAATTGTTTCAAAGCAATACTTCGTACTTTAGCTGTCCAAAGTCAGTATAAAGAATTTGGTTTTAAATTTAAGCTCCATCAGTTATTGGAGCAGAGGTACAATCTTCACCACTGCATCCAGAATTAAGCATGCCAAAGGAAAGCATATCTTTCACTGGGGAAGACAGTTACTGCAGTATACTTCCTGCCACACAGGCAAAAAAAAAGAAAGCTATGTATCCATAAATACACACACAGGCAGGTGTTTGTATACTTATAAATGTGTGTACACACACGTGCCAAGATCCTCTGCATGTGGCGAAAAGAAAGCACCAATAACTATGCTAAAATCAGTAATTAATTGCACCATGATGTCTCCTCTCTCACATCTATTCCCCACTGAAACCTGTAATCACATCCTTGTCAAAAGATGCATTCAATACCCTGGATTGCTGCAAGTACATCCACTGATATATTCTCATTTTTCAGCTCCTAATCTAGAGCCAACCTTCCTTTAAAGCTATTCAAAATTAACACAACTCCAAAAGTACATGCAGCACAATTGCCAAGTCCTTTCTCTAATAATTAATTATTTCCTGACTTGGTGCTTGCAGCTAAAACAATGTTTTTTTCTTAGACTCTAAAACAATGGAAGCATCTCTCCAAAGGTCTATCTAGAAAACAAATTTTAACCTTAGTCTTGTGATTTTTCATTTTTCAGCCTGTCTCTTACACAAAACTACAAGCAAGCTAACAATGATTCAAATTCTTGTGAAATGTAGGGACCATGTTTTAAACACAGACCAGCTGCAATGTTAACACTAACTCACTGAGTAGGCAGGACTATAAATTGTATTTATAAACCTACAGAAGAGTATGACAATGACTATGTCATTATGAAAACCAAAGTAATTCGTGCCTTAACATTTGCATCTTGAGGAACTAAGCAAAAAGCAGGACACAACATAGTATTCAACAGAATACTTTACACACTCCTGTCCCAACAAGATGTGCTGAGAAGCAGAGGTACCTTTAAAAGCAACACACAACCCAGTCGCACAGCACAGCACAGGCTGGCAAGCAAGAGGAAACAAGAAGCAGAACACCTTCAATTTAGGTCAGTCAGTAATCCACAGACACCAACACCTGCACCTAAGGGCCCACGTGTCTAATTCCTTCACTTAGGTCAGAGGGTGTGTGGGTAGGACAGAAAGCCCATCCAGTTTTCACAAATTAAATACAATCATGGTTAGTATCTTTTTACAAGTTTTCTCTTTCCTTCCTGGAAGTGCCCAAAAACATGTTACAATCCTTAGTGGCTGGAAAATCCCCTGTCTTTCTAAAGGTTTTTTAAAGCTTAATTTTTAAAGTATCTCCATGGTAATAAATAATAAATATCTGCATGTAGGTATTTATTAAAAATACCACCACCAGTCGATGTTTGCTCCACATACACCCCCATTTCAGCCAAGCAAGCTCTTGTTCCTCCAAAACACAGTAGCATTTACCTCACTGACCTTGGGACTGCCTTCCTCCAGTATTTCTCCCTCATCAGTTTGCATGGGAACAGGATCTGTGCAAAGCTCTGCAGAAATGCAAAATACTGCCTAAAAGATAAACAAAAAAGATATCTTTTTAAAACAATGATTTTTTTTGCCTTCAAAAATGTTATGTGAGATTGCAGTGCACATAAACAACAATTCTAGGCTACGACATTTAATGCTGCCAATTCTGCACATATTCACTGAAATTACATTTTACACAGACAAGACAACAGTTAATTCTGTTACTTCATTAAAGGGAAAAAACCCACTTAACAGGAATATACTTTCTAACTTTGAAGTGTCGTTGCTGAGTATTTAATGTAGTCACTGATTTTACTCACAAAAGCTACAGTCAGTAAGGAGTTATCACACAAACCAGAGCTGAGCAATTCCTTCTTACTAGGAAATAGCTTTTGTGCAAATATAAGCTTCAGAAATTCAGTTTACAGACAATCTAAAGGTTATTAGTTTGAAACTCGGTTAAGGCTTCCAGTGATCTCACAATTCCTCTAAAGTCTTACTTTCAGGAATTTTTCCTTGACTTCATTTTAAAACTAAATACATTCTAGAATATAAATGGTTCAAGGAACAGATAAAGTCATTCACCTTCAGGCTGGCATTTGCAGTCCAACTCAGGTCAACAGATCCCAGTGTTTCCAATATTCAACACTACTAAGTAATCTCTTTTTGTTTGACAGTATTAGTGCAGTTCCAACTGAAGAAAATCTGCACCCCAAACTCCATTCTTCAAATTGTCAAGAAACTGATGGAAGGATGCAATACAGTTAGGGAGACTCTAGTGTTTAAGATTAGAATGTCTTCTGCTCCAGAGGACGAGGAATCTTTCAAGGGTAATGGATCAAAATAATCAATTTAAGAGATCAAATGCAACAGCATAAATTCATCAGGAATCTCTTACACTCAAAATGCAAGACACAGGCCATGACCAGATCTCTAGCATTCCAGGTATATGGAAACCAAGGGTTCCCACTGAGTACACAGAGTGAAGAATTCTGTTAAAGCCAACAGCCTCTAACAGCTGTCCCTCTCAGGATTATGTAACTCTTCAACTGCACTGGCAATCAAAATCCATTTCAAGTCTCTCTACTTCTGCACCTCGGTTCAGAGCTGCTGACTGTCACCTTCACAGCAGCAATTCCAAACCTGGAATCGGACAACTTGGGGAGTGCAAATAGTAACAGGGTCAAAAAGAGAAAGTTTGGTGTATCATCTGGATGCACTTCCTTCATTTTATTGTTAATGCCTATTTCAGAGTGTAAGGCTGTCTGCATTCCAACTCCCTCTGCATGCTGCACATAGGTAGACAACATCTGTTATGGTCATTCAGGTGACTCAAGGAGTGAAGAACATGTTCTACAAACATTAAGGGCCTGAAGCTACAAAACGTAACATACAACTTAGTAAATCTTATAGCCAACAAGCTGTTACATTCAGTAATATCATACATTGTAATGCAAAGCACAAGAGTTGTAAAGACTTACAGTGTAGTAATTTCCTTTTCAGGGAAAAAAAAGGAACGACAAGAGAAAAGAACTCTCACCCAAATCCTGAATCCTGCCTTCAGCATATAATGAAAAATCAGAGGTATCAAATGCTAAGTAAGACATCTATGCCAAGGTCCCCTGCCTATAACAAATATTTCTTGCTTTTTGTTCTGCAGCCACAGTGGAGGAGGCCAGGCTGGGCAGTCCCTGTCCATGGTACTTCTTTGCCACACAGCACTTCTGAAACCCACTCGAGAACTTCCAGAGCTGGGAGTTTGGAGTGTCATTTTGCAGTATCAAACTCAAGTAATTGGGAAGCTCCGATGTCCAATGTCTAACAGCCAAAACAGCTTTGGCCAGAAGGATTCCTGTGGCACTCACCTGGCCTCAAAATCAGAGAAATAAGCAAGAATAAACTTGAGCTACAGAAGCAAGAAAAAAAACTTATAAATGAAACAACACCAGTCAGGCCAGACCAAAAGCACTGTGAGGGGAAGTCACTTTTCATTCAGAGCACTAGAAGAACTCAAACACGAGCCTCTGAAAAACTGATGTGTTTTATATTCTTAAATCTCTCACTACCAGAGGAATTGGCAGTATTTGACACCAGTTTTTATATACTACTCCTGGAAGAAGACAAAAAAAAAAACCTACCAACCAGTGCATCTCAAAGGAGGAAAGGTCAGTAGAACAAGGAAATTTTAAAAAATGGAAAGGCTGCAAGAACAAAGGCACGCAAGCCTCTCCACAAATGACAGATTAAATACACTGTAAATATCCAGAACTCAGAGATCAGAGTAGGAAACTGAAAAACAGAAATGATAAAAAAGAAAATACAATAGAGAAGGAAAAGGGTTTATTCACTCACTCTTCATTTATCCCATAATTCATGTTTTATCAGCTTTAACATTTAAAAAAAACATATTATGTCATACAATGCTTAGTTAGAGTGAACTCACTCACAGGGGATGGTAAAAAGTTACAAGTTCTAAAAGGCTCAGTAGTTTACCAGAAAACTTCAGTAGGGGAAAAAGAAAATCCTCCAAAAATAATTTGTAGCTAGCACAGGAAGACCCTAAGTCATAGACTAAGAGGTGTTGCAAGAGGAAGTTTTGCTGAACACTATCCTTTTATTGTTTGGTTTGGGTTTTTTTTTTTTTTACTTTCTTGCATTTGCTTCTGGGTTCTTTCAGTACACAAAACATCCTGCAATAAACTATGAGCCCAATTCAATAATTTTTATGTTCTTCTGCATATGTGAATTGATTCCCTTAGCCACTGTCACAAGAATGCTGCATTGCAAGTTTATTTATTGCCAAAAGGAGACATTTCAAGATTCCTGAAACCATGGGACACTACATCTATGGCAGACCTTTGTAGCAGTCATTTACAACTGAGGGTGACTTCTCAGCCAGGAGAGACTGCTAATTGCCATCACATGAATAAATAACATAATCACTCCATGTTACTGACACCACCTCTTCAGCTCACCAGTTTCTGACCAGAGAGCTGAAGGTGACACACAGGGCAATTTATTTTATATAGGCAGGATAGACAGGAAGTAAGAATTTGTACTAGCATCCTATAAGAGCAGGAAAATGCCAAAAGCATAAAGGCATTTATTTACTTATATTCAATACTTCATGTGATGTGTCAGGTTCCCAGATGATAACAAGAGGATTTACAGACAGTCCATTTAGATTTTCAGATCCAACTCCTGTCACTCCTGGAAAATGTCAAAAGTGAGATAATCCCCTTCTCCCACTCTTGCATATATCCACCCAAACTACCTGAAATGTGACTGAAATCCCCCGATCTTTTTATTCACTTGATATCCTTGATAAAAATTAACTAACTTAACTGGAGTGAGATAACTCCAAGGAAGGTCTGACGAATAGCAAGGCACTGGTATGCCCACATACAATGTAGCAAATGCATGTCTGAAGCTAGGAACAACTTTTACTTAACTCTTTAAAATATAATACAGTGATGACCATCTATTCTCAAAGAGAAAAATATTCATTAATATGAACTAGCTGGATTTCTAACGAACTTTAATGCCTACTGCAATACTGTCCTGTCATAAAAAAGTATGGTTTTGGGACAATCCAGTTTGATATGTAGTCCTGCTCTTGTTCCATCTCTTTTCTGAGGGAAAGATGCACATATTTTGTCTAGTGGGATCAGGATGATGGATGTAGCTACCAGCCATACACTCAGTGTAAGCAGAACACTGCAGTATCCTTATGGATTCTATCTCTGCACTACTGCATTCCAACACACTCTGGCAAGTAATACCTGAACAAAATTTCCATACACTTATAAAGCCCTGAAAACTAATACCAGTGAACAAGGTACTTCCTCCAGGATTATTTTTCCCTCCACTTAGAAAGGTCCAGCATGGAAGAAAACCAAGGTCCTCCATAGCAAGAGAGCTGGAATTCAAATGATTTCCAATTCAATTTCATCAAACAGGCCTAACTGGGACTAAGCACCTTATCTAATTCAAGGGCCTATAGTGCAGCAACACTTTTTTTTAGGTTAGCAGCAGGAATCAAATATGGACTAAGGAGCAAAACTGTTCTTCATTATATAACAAAAAAAAAAAAACTACTTCAAGCTTCTAAAGAGTGCATTTGCAAGAGAATCACTTATTAATATACAACCAATTGTGAATCCTGTGAATTCCCAAGTCTGAACTGGATATGGCCCACTAGAAAACTCCTGAAGAGAAGTAAGACTGCACCAACTGTCACCATTGCAGACAATAAGCAGAAATTGAAGGTGGGTCCCAAACTCTGTCCCAAAGCAGAACAGGTACATGAGTGCCCTTCCAAGATGGTGATCTTGCATACATGGATGGCAGAATTGAAACAAGAGCAGCTAGAACAAGGCAGTACTTGACTAAACTGTGACTTCAATGAGACTGAGCCTCTTTGACACAATTGTATCAACACAGGATAGCTACCACCAGTCTCTAGGAACACAGACAAAAATGTGCTCATTTTTAACACGTGATCCAGCCATATTGTATCTAACTGCTAAAGAATTACATTACATTGACTCTGTTAAGAATGTACAAAAGCAAAATAAGATCTAACATGTAGAAAAAGAACAGAGAATTTTCTGTCACTTTAAATGCAAGTTGCTCTGAAAGCAAAAGCATTCAGAAGACAAAAAAGCCTTGACTATAACTTTATTGCTTATAGGAAATAATCACTTACCAATTCCAGTGACTTTAAAAGTCTCAACATAAATTAACTAATTTTCAAAGAAATGGTACATCATACATATTAACTTTAGCTTACAGAAACAAATCACATCAGGCACTAACAAGCTTCACACCCAAACCCACAGGAAATAACACACTAGAAAGTATACAAAAACAGATCACTCCTACAGTATCTTGAAAACCAGCATAGGCTATTGTTTTTTTCACTTCCAAGTTTCAAGATCACAATACTGAACTTTGGTTGATTTTTACCTTTGACAGTTTCCAAGGGCTGCCAAAGCCCACAAGGATCCGTCCTGGCTACATTCAGTGCAAAAACGAAACCCTAAAAGGAGAGAAAAAAAGAAAAAAAGGAAAAAATTACAAGGTCAGCTGACTGCAGGCATCAGTAAATTAAAATATATATATATAAACAAAAGCCAATTGTCTCCAAAGCTCAGCAAACCTGGGTGCAAAGAAGTGAAAGGAAAAGGCTGCCTTCAGGAAAAGATTTTCTTAAAATTCTCCCTACAACCTCCCATCCAAATCTGGAAAAACAGTAAACACTGGCAGCATGTGTGAGAGAATCTCCTACTGACTATGAGATTCAACAGAACAGTAGGAGGCTCTAGAAATGTAATTTCTATTCACAACTGGGAAAAAAACATGGAGTGAAACTGGTTTCTTGTATAAGAACTGAGAGAACACACACAAGTGTGTTTCCTTGCAATCAAGGAAAATGACTATGTAATCCTACAATAACTCTTGATTATTAACTATTATGTGTAAAAATTAATCCCATACCTATGAATTGTCAGGTATTTAATCCCATTTTGAAAGGGTAACATAGCAGCAGCACTGCACTGGCTAACAATCAAGCCCATTTCAAATTATACATAATCTGTCTTAACCACAGCTATGTATTAAATACTTCAATTTTGGTTTTGCAAAACGTAACCAACTTCCAGGAATTAAAAGAAGTGCAGAACTACTGGTTTACCACTATACATCCAAGTTAACATCACTAAAATCTGAATTATTCCAGTTGCCATTATTCAGGTTTGTTGCAAGGGATATGAACAAGTGGCATTTTTCTACATTCACTGCATCATTTTGTTGGCTACTATTCCTGCTTAATGCACAGCATTATCTAGTAACAAACTGTTCCTATCATTGGACTGCCACAAACTGAGTAATTTTTTCCTGGTCTTCTAGCATTAACTAAGAGCTTTCTGGACATGAATTCCATTCAAACAATTTCTGACTAGAAATTACTTTTGGTGATAAAAGGGAGTTTTAGCTGCCACTGTGGTTTACCTCTCCCTTTGCTAAATGAGTAAATGTTTTACAGAAGCAAACCTTAATTTTGAACTTGGTTCTGACTTATGCTGTGGGGTGATTCTGATAAAGTAACCAAGGGCACACTCTGCTCAAAAGGCCTCCACTTGTCTTAAAACATCATCTTACAAAAATCAGCCGCTGATGCAACTACATAAAAACATCACATACTTGATTAGGATATTAGGAAGCTGGCTGAAAGTCATTCACAGCTTCAAAACAAAACAGAAATATTCCTGTTTTGTTTTTTTCTATCTACAGCACACAGGCAGAGTAACAGTCATGATTTACTATAAAAATTATCCAGGACAACCCAGGTCTCACTGTGATGGTAATTCTCCAACTCACTTTTCAAGGCTGAAGATGGAAACATAACTCATAACCAATTAGAAATTATTTGGTAGAAGGATAGATACTACTGGTGCTTGAGAAGAGGATTTGCAACCTTTTTATTTCAGATGGTTTAGAACAATCTCTTTGCATTACTTAGGTGAAAGGAAATCCAGGGAGGATTAGTACTTCAAGGAAAAACGAACTAAAGATATCACTCTAAACAAAGCAGCTGGGAAAAATGGGAAAAGGCAGAAATCCTCAATCTCTTACAAAAAAAAATCCAGAGAGGAATATTCAGGAATGGCAGTTGCATACCCTACAAAATCACTGTGGTGCTCTACAGCAAAACATGACTTGAGAAAGGGTGTCCATTATGTTTAAATTCAATGTTGGCTGCACAACTTCATCTTTTATTCAGTATTAAATTCTTTACACTGATTTTTTGGTAATATATGGAAAGTGTTTCAGTTGTTAAAAGTACTTGGGCCGTATCTACAGGAACAAGATAAGTAACTGTAACTTGGAATAGATATCATATACATTAGTCTGTAGTGCTCTTCTGAAGTAAGATGAGAGTAGAAAGACTATAAAGAAGTCAAAGACAACCTGTATGAAGAAAACATAAGTCCCACTTCATAGTCCCACTTAAGTCTTTTTACATGAACAGCTCAAATATAAAGTAGCAAATCACTTCCATAAAACAGAACACTCCTGAAGATGTCAAGGGTTTTTAAATGGACAATTATCCAACATGATCTGCTCAAGAAAATCCAATCATTAATGAATTTGTGTTTTTTTCTCATTAAAGAATATCACAGTTTTTGATTCAATGTTAAGGGAGACGTAAACCATGCAAAAGGATACTTCTCAAATGGTCCTAAACCAGACTTTCTATTTAGAAAATCCTGCTTCTAGCCTTTGAGTCTAAAGACAGTCTTGAAACATAATCACACAATATTTTATCATCACCTGCCTGGTGCTCCAAACTGTTTACATAAACAATATTTAAGGTGCTGTATGTTTCTCCTCCCACTAAAGGAAAAGTAAACCGAAAAGCCTATTTTGAAAAATGTTTTGCTTACACCTTTTTGCCACTTTCTACTGCACAAAGCAGCATAAAACCCACTTTTCTGCTTGTACTGATTTTGCTAAAGAATCCATTAAAGGTTACAGTGAACATAAAAGGTATTTGTCTCCACTTTGCTTACAGCAGCCTAGTGCACACTACGTATCACTTCTTGACTGTAATAAAAGTTACATCCCAACTATAATCAGACAAAGGCTGCCAGTTGGTTAAGTTTTCCAAAGTCCTTCGTGCTTTGTCCCACTCTGTCTTTTCAATGTGACTGAAGCAAATACACACACACATTTATGTGCATATACACATATATATATTGTATCTACACACATATATGTAATAAAACATCCTCAAAATTATTTCTACATTTTCTCTTCAAGACCTTCAACACCCTACACCACAAGGTTTATGGAAACTATCTAACTGAGGATGTTGAGAGTATTCTGTCTGAACTGACTGACAGTGTTCTTGACAGTCAGCACCACCGTAAGAGTTGTGTTGATACCTGGAGCCCAAGAAATTAAAACACAGTGAGTAGAAAATACCAGCTGCTTTTTACACTCCATATCAAAGTTTAACCCACTCAAGAGATCCTTTTTTGCAACGCTGGAAACACACTATCACTTACAGAAAAACCCCAAAACCATTATTTTAAATTGTTCATCTCTGGTTCTATAAGGCCTTGCAAATCACCGGTTTTCAAGCACAAAAAAGGGCTACTTCACACTGCCAATGCTGCTACCACTTGTTAACAGTAGCAATGCTCGGAATCCCAATAGCACAAAAGCAGTCATTACCATAAGTATTACAACTATCATGGCATTTAATGGTGCCCCAGGAGCAAAAATGGCACACAATCAACATGCTCAAAATGCCAGCAATCCATGTATACTAGCATTCCCAAGGATTCAGCACCGCTGGAGCAACACCAGTGCAACCAAGCCTTTGGGCAAATTTCAGGGCATTTGCAAAATGAAAAAGCATTCAGAATACAAAGGACCAGAGTTTTCTAAGGAGAGGTGAAGAGGAGAGTGGATGCTATACTAGACCAGAGACATGAAACATTTTTCTCCATCTTAAAGCAAAACGTTGTGATGAATGAGAAGCCTACTTCTCAACAGCTCAACTTTAAACCTGAAAGCTAAAAATAACTCCTTTACTGCTGATAATCCCAACAGAATCATCCCATCAGATTATTCCTACCACCAAAATCAACTCAGAATCCAAGGTTTCCTTTCGAACCACCAGTAATATTCATCAAGTCCCATACAGCAGTATGTTTATCAAAACCAGCAGGAGTAACTAAATGAAAACTGATAAGGTGGTAAGCAGCGCTGTGCGGAGGAAAGGGGGAAGGGTGGCTTGTTCACTGACAGCAGCAATTACAAGAGCTAAAGACAACACTACTAAAAACCATTCACATGCATAACAGGATTGGAAGATGATTAAACCATTCACATGCATGACAGGATTGGAAGATGGTTTCAAACTATCTAGTTCTTACAATCTCCCTGTATTAGAAGAGTATCAAAGTTTCCTGTGTTAAACTATCCTTTTGCTTTGTTTGCTTTTACAATAAGACATAGGTTGTTAAGGAATTCACACCAGTAGGGCAATACTGGTGCTAAGTCCCCCAGCAGCCAGGAAGGCAGACAGGCATCCCTGCTGCCCGAGAGAAGCTGCAGGTCTCTCTCCAGCTCATCACTCTGTAATGCAGCCTCGGGTGGAAGATTATGGCCAGACTGAGCCAGGACACAGCCAGGAGAGTGTGATGGAGAATAAAGCTTAACTCACAGTTTGCCCTTTTTTAAACTTCACTCTTTCATAGCTTACACCCTGAAATTTTCCAAAAATCGCTCTGTATTTATCTCATTTCTAATGATTAATAACAGAGGGGTTCTTTTATACAAAGACATTTTGACTTCCCACTAGCATGATTATACATGCAGAGAAGTCCAAGATCTTAGCGTTATTATTGTCAAAGAAAACAAATGCTGAGTTGTTAAGCAAATAATTCTAAACTATAATTGCAAACACCAACTTTGAACATAACCAGCTGCCAAGTAGAACTTCATCAATATTTATAGCGTGACATCAGTCTGAATTGTACTTTTCAGCTATTTCGGCACCTAAGAAAGGAACAGGAAGCTAATTTTCAAAAATCTGTTTTATATTCAACGACGTTTTTTCAATCTTCAAAGAAACGAAGCAATACACTCATTTTTATGGCTAATTTTTAAATTTAAAACCACAATGCAAGTTGTTACTGATACAGTGCTATTCCTCAGCACCACAATCTTTGCTAAACACATTTAGTTAGTACTAACATTAGTTGAACTACTTGCAAGAAGAGCTTCAGACCTGCTCAGGGCCCTAAATTTTCAATCTTTTGGGTCTGGCAAAAAGAGTTCAACTTTCTCACTATATTTCCTCTGAAAGTGGCATTTAAAAGAAAGACAGCCCAGCTTTTTTATTACCACCAAAAGAGTAAAAGTCTGCCTTTAGGCTACCTTCTTGAACTACATGACAACTGATCTTCACAGTCAAGCACTCCCATGGATTTAAATACCTAACTCTTGAAATTTGCTCCTAGGTTTGAATATTCTTCACTTATATGTTACTTTTTGTTCATCTTTTATTAAACCTGAAAATGCAGTAGCAGGAATTCTCAATTTTTTTTTTTTGGTCAAAACTTTGTGAAACTAAAGTTACTTTTAGTTTATTTACATGCCCAGCTGTGGCAGGGACGAGATAAGCTGATATACAGTATCCACACACAAGGCAGTGCCAGTTTATCTAGCTACCTTAAACTGGTGAAAGCAACATTATCCAGCATTGGTTAAGTACAGGGCTAGAGCTGGAGACGAGCAGACTAATTATGTCACTGTATTCTTGCCCTCAGGCCACCACAAAGTAACACTGTCAGGAGTGCTTTCCTTTGCTTATTAGACAATGTTAAAAAGTATTTGATACAATGGGACTTCTACCTTTTGTCTCCGCGGAGACGTTTCTCCACAGGCTAATTTACTTTTCAATCGACAGGAAGTTTCTCTCAATTTGCAGCTATTTTCTGCAATACATGAATTGCCACGGACAGGGAAGAGAAAGCTGAAGTCTGAATATGAAAGAACAAGAGGAGCTAACTTACAAAAAATGAAAGTATCATCAGCCAGTTTTGGTTGCTGCTCTGGGTACTCTGAAAATAAAAAAGGCCAAACAAAGAAAATTATAGACAGCTAATCCACTGCAACTATGGGGTTCCAAAAAAGTGTGAAAAAGCCTACTGTGCAATAAAAAACATCTTCCCCCTTTTCAAGTGCCTTTTAGCAAAGCGAGTGTCATCAGAAACATAGGCAGCTTCCCCTCACCTTTCATTAAATGTAACAGAAACATTGAACACCAACTAAAATCTAGACCTGCTCTTCATGCTGTCACCACACCACTGCAGAAAGCAGATGAGCAGATGCTGAAGCACCCAAACACTTATCCAAGCAAATAACACAGCTACAATAACAAAAACTCAGTTTTAGCTTTACTATCCGACTTCGCTTTGGAAGGCTAGAAAAAACATGAGCTGAGCCAGTATGAAATCACCCCCAAAAATACTCTTATTATGAGGAGCAGGAAACTACTATAGTATTGTAGGGAACAGCAGAAAGACTAGATCCATTTAAAATGTGAGGATCCATTTCAAATGTGAGAAAGTATTAAGTATTGATTTTTTCTTTTGTGATATCAATGAAAAATGGTATGAATCTTAATGAACAGTCACAAACAGGCACTGTGGCTTGACTCTCTCTTATTCTTGGTCTCTTCATCAAAATAAGATTCATCTGCATTTTTAATTTGCAGGAATAGGTATCTGATACAATGCAATTCAAACCTAACAAGGCAGAATCTCAGCTATTTGACAAACAAAACTATTAGAAATTTAATTTTAAACAAGTTCCTCTCATAATCCAAATACATACAGAAGGATCAGAATTTAAATTACAATGGCTGTAATAGTAAAATTTCCTGCAGAGACACACTTTTGTGTCAAAGTGCTCTTTTTTTAGCTTCTCACTTAAAGCAGTTAAGTGGAACTTAACAAACAAACCCCCCAAATAAAAACCTCAAACATAATTTTTGGAATAAACAAATTCCCAACGCAGAGTTAAACTGCTGTGTTTACAGCAACATAAAAATGTTGTTATAATAACACAGTACATTCAGGAAAAATCTCAATGCATAAAAATCTTTGTGAAAGGATCACAAAGAAAGATACTAAACCCCATAAAGTAGCTGACAATGCTTTAAAGCAACTATTTAGAGCAATGAGTATTATGGCCTTCTTTCTTAACAGGATTTTGAGCTGCTTCAGATCAAGGATGGATCATAACTCATTCTGGAATGAAGTATATTTTGGTCTTTGTAAGAAGCCGGGGTGAGGAGCCACATTCCCTTCCTCTATCTCAGAGGCAAAATTTTTTGATCAAAACATTATCCTAATGCTTTTTGCCAAGCTCCTCATCACTCCTCATGCTAGTTGCATGCTATTAACTTATGGTTTCTCAAGTCACAGTGTGCAAGCAACAGAAACCTTAGACATTTGAAATAATGTTTCACTGTAAAGTGAGTGAGTGCATAGGTGATTTAATCTTCTACAAAATCTAACCTCTGGAAAGGCTTTTAAATCACAAAGTTATGGTACTGTTGTATAAAAAGCAGAATATACTGTCAGTTGTAGAGAGAAAATGAAATGTACTCTGTGGCACTTCCTTTTTCTCCAGGAGACATCAGATAATTTCTAAGGATCCCCAAATGTCCCAGGAGAGAGCTAAAAGGCTCTCAAATGTACAGGAGAAGAGCTGGACAACCTGGGTCTCTTCAGCTCCTAAGACACAGAAGTTCACAACTAGAGGACACCACCAACAAACTACTGAGTAATCTGAGTAATCATTGGTGGATCACCCTAAGGCCAAAATATATTTAGTCCACAGTAGACTGACAAGTCTCTGAAGAGTCCCTTGTATTACCTAGAGGTGGGTTTCCTATCTTTCCTCCCACTCATGTGATACTGCAGTGAGATTTATGCAGAGAGGTCACAGGGTCAGGGAAGTTGGTAAGGAGATTGCTTTGGAGCAGCCCAGGAGTTTTTCAGTTCTGATCATGTGGAGACCTACTGGACCATTCCTAAAACAGGAAGGTCAGCAAATAGCTTTCCAAACATTTAGCTTCTGGATTTAAAATCATACATTTAACTAGTGAAACTCTCTTACAAAGTCTACTTTTGCCACACGAACAACACGCTAGAGAACTGCAGGTACAACCAATATTTGTGGTAAAAAAATAAGAGGGACTCAAGTAGGAAAAAACCTCTTCAACCCTAGGATACAAGATGATCAGAGGAACAGGAAGAAGCATTTCCAACGAGCAAAACAGAAGCTAGAATTTAAAATCTTCAAATTTGGCAGAAGAAAGCCAACAGTATTCACAAAACTGTTCTCTGTAGACTACTACCAAATGAAAGGGCATAAATTTCTCCTATTGCAGAACAGATTTAATAACGAAAAACCCAATACATTACCAAAAAACTCTTTGTCAGGCTGTTTTTAGTTATAGCACTTTTTATTGACACTGTCAAGAGTTATGACAAAATTATAGAAATTACATGCACGTGAAAACATCAATGACTTCTACTTCATTACTCATTTAGACGGATTAGAGGACTTCCCCTCACACAAGCAACATGATATTATTGTATCACCTTTTGACTAATCCTTTGCCAGGCTATCTAAAATTATCAACTCTTTGTTTTGCAACTTTGCTTCTTATCCTTTCATCCGCTAATTAGCTTTCCAGCCTCCCATCTTCTAACAGGATCAAAATATATCAACTTCCAGGTTAGATTTTACACATTTATTCTGACCAGTGTCCTGCAGCATGCAGCACAAGCACTGCCTTATCATACCTCCCATTTCTCCTGACAAGCAGGATGTTCCTCCACAGGCTTAAAAGCTAAACTGGCTAAGAGTTGCTCTTGGATCCATTTTACTCTTTTAAGCAGATATTTTAAAAATTTTAAACAGTGCAAGTCTCAGACAGGACACTAAGTTGCTTCCCAGATTTTCTCACAGAGGAACTATTGTGTTTTTTCTAATCCACAGACATTAAATCAGGAAATACATGCACGATATCCAATTTCAGAACTACTAAAGCTGGCAGGGCCCAGAAATGCAATCCGTACTGACTGGCTGAAACTGGAAAAGGTCATCTCCATAGCTCACTACATGGTAAACACGGAGAACATCCAAACTCCAACCACAACCCTTACACTGATGAAAACTTAAAAACCTCAGAACATTCCCCTACAACACGATGCAAACCATAATAAGTGCAAAAACACCCTCTCCCTCTAACCGCTATAAGAAGGCAAAGGGAAAAAATAAATGTAACGTACTCACTGCCTACTGCTCTAAACGAGAAAAAATAAGTGACACCAACGCCTTGCAGCAAAGTGTGTTTACTTCCCTGAGGAAATAAAAAATAATGAGCAGAAGTGCAACACAAAGAAGGCACGAACAGAGGAGAGAAATGAAGGAAGTATAGGAGTTTTGCTATCCGCTGAAAGGGACAGGGAACAGCAATCAGAATATCCTGATTACTCTCACCCCGGTCACCTCGCAAGCAGAAATACCAGCAGGCAACTACTTGTCTGACAGGGACAGCTGGCTCAAGTACCAAAGTGTCCCTATTTTTATTAGCAGATAGTAGCCAAAAGTTTAGTTTGGGTTCACAAGAAATTAACACGAATTCTTCAGTCCATATTCCACACACAGTTTGCTGAAGGAACCAGCAATCTTAGCATACACATTTTATCTGAAAACGGAGAAAGACAGTAAATCCTATGCTGAGGAAGACTGTTAGCAAGAATACACGTCTTTTTCTACCACAACTGGTCAAACTATTAGAAATACATGTTACTGTTTGCTCAACATCTCTGTGCTAGGTTCTTACAATCAGAACCGAAGGCTGACGTTCTCTTGCTATTTTTTCCCTAAGACAGTGAAACATTTCATGATTAAAATTTCTGAAAATGCAAGAAACGGATCATTAAAAGCAATTCCAGAGCAAACACATTTTATAAACATTGAGGTGACAGAAAGCTTTTAACTTTAAAGAAAACTACTGGTATAAATGTGCTAGTATCAGGTATTTCCCTCATTTAACTATGGCCTAAATGTGCTTAATTTATCCTTAATTTATGTGATGACAAACAACGCCAGTTCTTCACAAAAACACATCTACTGACCCAAATTTCACACAGGTAAAGGCTAAATGAAAAATGAAGACTAATGATAAAGAAGTGAATAGCTGGAAAATGCAAGGTATGTTGTAAATAGAAGCACTGCAGAATTTGTGAATCTAACAGCAGCACTAAGCAATTACTGAAGAAAGCCATTGCAAAGAAACTGGGAAATGACTGTTAATTGTTATTACTGCACAAAGCAGACAATACCTATGTATAAAAAGATTTCTATAAAAATAAAGACAATAATGGCTAGAAGAGACCTTGCATCCAAGCACTCTGCAGAAAATGGAGAATAAAGTAACCAAACCATTAAGCAGACTATTAATAAACTCATTCAAGTCAATAACTAAGCTTCTTAGACTTATTCTATGATCTCCAGTTCATACTGCTTGATTGTAAATCCAATCTCATCTGTGAGCAGAAATACACCAGCTTTACTGGAGGGAAAAAGAAGAAAAAAATCACTCAAAAATCCAAGAGAACAAACCCCATTTGAACATATTTTCAAATTAGTAATTCTATAGCAGTCCTTCAATTCCTTCCATCATTCTGGCTGCAGCTATTCATCCCATTGTTCCAGATGCAGCTATCTCTAGATATGATTTTTATTATGCATTATTTCTGAAAAAAAATTAATTTCTAACTTCTTACTTGCCATGACAGGGGACAGATCTAAGGTAAAATACGCTCCCTGAGAGCTACACAAAATTCTCTCCTCAAGCTTCCCCCTCTGAAGTCATCCTCCAACATCAAGTTTTAATGATGAAATATGCATCACCAAGCAAAGCCATGACACACACTCCACCTAAATGTTTTATTGGACTATTCAGTCACACAAACTCTGGCAGATTAAGCTTTGTCAAGATTTTTATTTCCAAACATTTGAACTTTTTATTTAAGTGCAAGTGTAGATCTCTAGCTAAATTTGCAGGTATACAGAAACTGCAGTAATACATTAATTCAAAAGTTTGCCTAATCAAGAGACACTGACTGGTTAATCATTACATTTTTTTCCAGGACTTCCATATTACAGGATTGAAGTGATTCCCTTTAAGCATCCCAAAAACATTTTGCCAACTAGCACTGAAACTTCTGAGCTAATTCCCTACACAGATATAGTTTCACATAGAATGAGGTATTCACAAAACGTTTACATGCAATATAGCCAAACAACATAAATGTATAGTGACCTCACCTACTCTCTACAAAGACAGATGACCTGCACCTCACTGCCCCAAAACCTCAGAGCAGAAAATCCAACACACAGCTAACACCTCTCTGTGTTCCCTTCCCCCATCCCCAGCCTCAACTTTTTGCAGGGCCATTTCTTCGCTGCAGAATTGTCTAGTTACACCTGCAACTCAGTTTAAATCAGGTGAAAAGTCACCTCTGCAAACACCTCCCCCGAGGTACACCCACCTAGCAGACCCTGCATTAACCAGGGATCATGCAGTAAAACTGGAGCTTATCTTTTAACTCGGGGCCTTGGGTAATGCAGCAGATGAGAGATTCACTCACGTCTCAACAGCGTGCATTCCAAGGAATCTGTACCATCACAGTCACCACAGGAGAGGAGGGCACATTGCTGAGCAACTTCGGTGAGGACAAACTAACTACAAAGCTGCTTGAACTTGTGCACGTATTCAATTACCCTATGAATCAAAGCTATCACCTCTACAACACTTGTAGCGGGAGCTAATGTCCAAAATCCACTCACATGGATAGCGGTATTACTGGAAAACACTAGGCAAAACAGACCCTTTAAACACAGAGCTATACAGCCCCCAAAGACCTACTCACTACTTTGCAAGAAGAGTCACAGTTTTTTGTAGGGGTTGTAAACGCGACACTGAATTCTAGCAACTCGTGATTAAAAATAGTAATTCATGGATTGCAAGAAAAAAAAAAAGTTAACTTTACAAAGAGCTATCTTAACAAGTGTTTATAAGGTCAGCGAAATGTTACCATGGACAAACCAAGTACTGTTTACAGCAGGAAGCAGCTCTACTTTAGCAAGGAAAACACTTTGTTGAGACTTCGCTTTAGTCAACAAGCCTCAGCTGTATGCTGTAGTAGATCCTCCTACACGCACTTCATAAGGCAGATCTCGGCTTGAAAGATACCACGCTGCAAGCAGCGCTTATCCACAGCCAGCGAAGCGTCTCCAGAAACAAACATTCCCTCATTTTGCTACAAACAGCTGGGGAAACTTTTTTTTTCCCCCCGCCTGGGACACACCTCTGAACACGGTCACTCTTCCCACCCACCCATCGCATCCACACACATTTCAACCAGCATCTCGCTCCACTCATCCGGCGCGCTTTGCTCTCGGCTCTGTCCCCACACTAGAGCACTTCTTTTCCCCCCATCCCCGCAAGGGCCCCTCGGGGTCTTCCCGCCGCGGCGCGTCCTGCCCGCCCGGGTGACCGGGCGGCTCTCCCCGGGCCCTGCGCGGGCCGGAGGGGCGGCGGGGGGCGGCGGGGC